>DWJZ01000317.1:0-35189 GCA_018249125.1 Asbolis capucinus
AATGAAAAGCGGTGATAGCCTAGTGGTTAAGAATTCGGCCTCCTACTCGAAGGGTCCGGGTTCGAATCCCAGGGCGCGCACTCCTGACTTTTCGGGATTATCTTATGCGTTTTAAGAATTTAAATGCCGCTCGCTATAACGTTGTAGGAAAATATCGTGAGGAATCCTGCATGCCGGGGAGTTTACAAAACTCAAAGGTGTGTGAAGTCTGCCAATCCGCACTTGACCAGCGTGGTGGACTATGGCCCTAAGCTTCTCATTCAGAGAAAAGACCCGTGCTCAATAGTGGGCTGCGATGGGTTGAGATGTACTAAACTAGATAGTGTGAACTTATAGCACCTACAATGCTTCTATTCACTTTGCTATTTTTTTCAACCGCATCGGAAAATATATTATCCAGTGGTCAAATCATTATAATAATTTTTTTTCAGCCATCCAGTAGTGCTATGATGTTGAACAGCATAATAACTAATAAGATTTAAATAATCGAAAATTAACAAAATATATATTTTGAATTAAAATAACGAACAAGACTATAGATACGCTTTTCAGGGTACACCTCCAGCGAGTGCACAGATGCGGCCCATGTGTGCTCTCTCCGACTTCGCCGCCATCGCCCGCCTACATACCCCATGGCGTTATTACACCATGGACGGTACGATTATTGTCTACAGATTAAAATATATTATCAGTGTTTTTTATAAACAATTCAATTTTAAAAAAAAATAGACTTGGAATAGAATGAATGAAAAAAATTGTTTATTGTTAGACATGATATGTTATCTTTAAACCTAGTCTTCAAATTTGCCTATGTCATCTACGGTGTTTTATTATAGGTGTACATAGTAAATTCGATCTGAATCTTTTTGGTATATACTTGACAAGTTAGTATGGTAAACATTTCTGATCCAGTTTGCGCCAAGTAAAGTATCTATATTTTGCTCGCTCACTGGTAGGTTTAGTGGCTCAGTATTGAGGTGAGGTAGTTCTTGATTTAACCGGACCTATATTTGCGAAATATTCTCCTATACAAATTGATAGTGGTGGATTAATTGACCTTAGCATTAAAAAGTTTTTACGTCACCCGAAAGCCCCTGTCAAAGCTCAACGTATGACAATAACAACTGGAGCTAGTGGTATTATGTGCCCCCCGAAGCACAAAAGCGCTCATGATTTTTTTGACAATACCAGTGACCCATCCCCTTTTGGCACCCGCAGCTGATTAACTAGCCCGATCTTTCGTCTTTTCTTCTCCTCTTTATTGGCACCTTTCCGTAACTGTGATAGATTCCATAAATTGATGTTCAAAAGTGTATTGAAAATGATTACATGAAATAAATGATTTGATTTTGACTTTGATTATGCTGAATCGATTATTTAGTGTAGACTGTGTCATTTAAATATGTCCTAATGAGTAATGAGATATGGTCACCGCAAATCACCCCGCTCGGTCCGGTGTTCACACGAATTGTTTGTTTCAACACGGTTTCAACAACCCGCGCATTGCTACCTACTTGGAACCTAGCCAAGCTATTACCACAGATAATATAACAGCTATTTAACTAACTAGCTTTTAGTTTTAATTTTCGTTGATCAATGTAGCGACAAAGGTATTATTTTCGCCGTTTTTCTACGTGACTTTTGTGAAGCGGTCGAGCGGTAAAGACGAAATATTTGATTGCATATTTGTTTGAAAATAATAAGCTCCAAAACTACGAGGCTGATTTGAAAAATTCTTCTAGCGTTAGAACCCTATGATGAAAATAGGCTATAACATGTTTTTAAAAACGTTATAGCTCCCGACGATACAATGTCACAGTGTAACCCAACGTGTGAAAAAATTAAAAAAAACCTTGTCGCGTAAGCTGCCGAAATTATTGACAGTAGAGCAAAATAATGTACTACAGTTTTATAGAGGATATCAATATCTACTTAAAATTCCAATACTCTGTGTCTAAATTTTATAATTATGTCACAATAACTTCTTTTTCCTAGTTACTAGTTCTTCCTAAGCGAGCGAGAGCAGTTTCTAATAACATCACATAATGAAATATGTGGAACTAAACGCTGTTTGTAGGTGGAAGATATTTGGGAGAAACCACTGAACCATGGGGGATTTTAAGGAAAGAATAACAATGATTTTTTACTAATTTTGTCTGTGTATCGATTCAAAAATAACATAATATGTTAAACTAAAGAATCCCATCTACTGTCCATACTATGACTTAACGAAACAAGAGCAGTATCTCGTTCTACGTTTGTAGAATATTTGTATTTATAATTTTCTAGTAGTGAAGTTTGATGTTATAGTTAATGTTTAGATTTGATAAACCCTCGAATAAGAAAAAAATTCAATGCTAAGCTAAATCGATTTGAACAAATTTTCAGCAGGTCAAAATCTTATAAAATTGCTTTAGTTTTATAAATCATATATATGTATATATAAAAAAGCGAGTTTCTAAAACGTCATTTTATAAAAAATATATTAAAGTTAAATAGTTATACAAATATAAATGTTTGAGAGTTTCTGACCGTAATTTCTTCGGTAAGTGAGCGTATTTTAATTTTTGTGCAATGTTAACAATGAAATCCATAAGTATCCCACTACTGGGCTTGGGTATCCTCTCAATGTGAGGAATATAGGCGTTTATCCCACGCTTGTCAAGTGCCGTATGATAGACTTCACACATCTTCGAGAACTTTAGTATCAGAAGTACAGGTCTACTCACGATGTTTTTCTTCACTGAAGCAAGTGATTATGTAATATATAATACGCGTATAAGTATTTCAAAATTAGAAATGTGTGCGGATTTTTCGCACCCTCGCTCGTTTATCCCGAGTTAATTTTGAAACTTTGTTCTACCGTCGAAACATGACTTACTGGGACTTAGGCACAATTACTAAATAATTAATAAAAAAAATACGATTTTTGAACAGACAGGCAGAAAATTTATCCACTCATCTTTACAAAATTCGCATCCCTATATATTATTGGTTGATTGTTCAGTAATTTTGTAAAATCTGTCTAATTTCTAACCATTCATTGTCTGTTTAATATTGAAGCGTAACGTTCACTTGAGTAATGAGAATGAGTTCACGTCATCGGTTGTCTTATTTACGACGCCATTCCCGGCAGATGTACCGGACAGTTCGCTAATTCTGGGTTATGTACGCCCGTTTCCTGTATTGATTCCTTACGTTTGTCATCTCGGAAACTACCGCCATTATTGAAATAGACTAGCTAGCTGGCTTCGTTGGAAATATTTTGTTCTTTTATTACAGACTTTCTCCACGGTTTCACCCGCTGTAAATTGAAGAAAAATCGTACTAACATTATAAAAATTAATATTTTCTTCCGGCTTGTAATATATAGCAAAAATATTTTTTCAAATTGAACCAGTAATTTTTGAGAGTACTATATACGGTAAAACAACAAACGAAATGATGATTTCATTAATTAATTTGGAATATACCTTGACCACAATTTAAAAAAAATGTTTACTAATCGATACTTAGCAATCAGCATCAGACATACGAGTATAACATCATAACAAAAACATTTTATGTAAAATGCCAAGGTGAGACTTTAAGACTGACACTGTCAAAAAGGTATCAGATCTCAGGTACAGCAATGCTTCTGACTATAAACGTCCTAACTCTAAAAGGCATCGAGAAAAGGTAAGCACTGCCACCACGCATCGCACGCTCACCTTGGCGGTCACTAACGTGACCCCAGATATAACGACACGGTTTATAAAAATACCTTCAAATGACACCAACAGGTAATAGGTAAAATGAGAAAATAATCAACCTAATCAAAGTCAATTAAATACAGAATTACTAGTTCATTAAAGTGTTACTAGACCTTGCATGTGTTTTTCAGGGGATGCGATTTTATTTTTTTGATATGTAGGAGTTAGTGTAATCTTAAATTTAAGTTAGTGGAAAATGCAGCCCTAATTTCATTTAACCCTAATTTTCAATGAACTAAAGGGATAGTTCAAAATCCACCCGTCAGATCTCGTTCAAAATTTAAATCCAATCACACGACAAGCACCAGCTTTCAAATCTAGAGGAAATCATCAAAATCTCCTTCTTTTTTTGAAGTCGGGTAAAAAAAATGCTCGTTATTTTCCTTTACCTCATGTCTACATCAATTTTTTAGCAAGTTCATATCAACGAGCGCATTCAAATGAAAATGTATACAATAAATTGCCGAGTAGGTACCTAAATACGAGTTGTCTGGACTCTCATGGACTTTAATTCTTTCATCGCTAAATAATTCCATACGGTCGCGAAAATATTATGTGTTTACTTTGAAAGCAAACGGCGTTGATACGTTTAGGAGCGTCTTCCGTTCATATCGCATTAAACTTCTTGAAATTAATAATTAGTAGGTCTGTATTTTCTGAGGTAGGTAGATCAAAGAATAGTGCTGAGATTCCGAAGCGAAAACTTGGCTTCCTCCATTAATGGACCATCGAGGTCTCTCCTGGACCTTGAGACAAATTCCTTTTCTGTTATCGTTCGCGCCAAACGCTAGTTCAAAAATGTATGGAGCACATTTAGTGTAAAGAAATATGGCGTTTGTTTTTTCGCATAAATGACATTAAAATATTTTGAATTAGCTTTTGGCGTAAACAATAATAGAAAAGACATTTGTCTAGAGGTGCTAATTAGTTAGGAGGCCTAGCAGATTCCCTATCACGCTAGAGAAGCGTGCGGATTGGTTAGTAGCCCGAGTTGGAAGATTTAAACCGCTCGAAGGCCTAAGATACAGTGTAATTGCTATGGCATGATAACAATAGGGACGACTTTAAATGCACCCGGAAGCACGGAAACCCTCAAGAAGTTTTTGCCACTACTGGTCACTTGTAGCTTAGGTACACACGTGCCCGTTGTAGCTTAGTTGGACCGATCGCTTACAATTTTCTAGCGTTACTAGCCATAATAAGTCATTAAAAATACTACTTTACTACCTTATCGATACCTTTTCGGTTTATTACAACCTTTATCGATATTGAATATGACGATGGAACACTTAAAATCATCTCTCGCGTAACTAGTTATTTAGTTTTTACACAAAAAAATAATAACCTTATAATATTATAATTAATAATAATTAAAAAACATATTATTAATTAAATTTAAAATAATAATTATTAATTGTTATTAGTTTTAATTTACACAAAAAAATGTCTATTGGTTCCGGGTTAGATTTTTTACGGGGTAGCCATTTATGTGAAAGATGAATAGGAGTGTACGACACAGGAACTACGGGCATCCAAATGAGCGTCTATTTATTATAACAACTTTAGTGTTGCTAAAATATTCTACGGCATTTTTAAAACATAAGGGACATTAATCATATTGTCATTATAGAGTCGATAATGGTTACTTAATGGCTCCTTAGTAAATAATACGAATATAAAAATACATAAAATTAAAAATATATATATCCTTGGACAACTTGCACATGGCCATATGATCCCACTTTAAGCGTTACCTAGCTTATACTATGGCGATCAGACAACTGATAAACATACAATTATATTTTAAATACATACAAATATATTTATTACACTCGAACACAGAACAAACAATCTTGCTCATCACAGAAAACTTTGTTCTGGGTGGGGATCGAACTCACGATCTCCGGCCTAGCAGTCAGGTTCGCTAACCTCTAGACAAACAGGCCAAACCAAATATCCTATCTTTATAGTACCACAGAGTAGTTATATCATAGCGCATGTGTATTTAATCTACACAAACAAAGAGTAATTAAATTACAGAATGCGATCAATTTTACGAAACCATCGAATAGTTTAACTGATGACCTCATATGTCATTTGGCATCGAGTTTTGGTTACTGTCACGCTGTAGGCTTTTGAAATATAGCATCTGTAATGAATTTCTCGACCGGGCGTCTGGCATCGCATACGATTGCGTCATGAAGGAACACTGCCGATTTCTGCACAGAGACTCTCTGAAACGATATAATAAGGTCTTGTACTCGCTTTAGGATTAAATTACATATCGCCGAGGGATTCAGCGTGAAGCTGTACGATGTAATATCTTAATATTGATCTATTTTTAACGCTTTTTAGGGTCAATCATAAATTTATTTTAAGACGCGACGTCACTTTTAACACTAGTATTGTCCAATATTCGAGGAAACTTGTGTTTTTATAACATGAAAAGGAAATTAATGTTTGTTAAAATTACTTGATTGTTGTCGATTGTAAGTGGTCTACAAAGTTAAAAAACAACGGGTGCGACGGCCGCAAAGCGCTTGGTTGATCGCTAGTGGCAAAAGCCAAGTCAGAGGTATTCAGGCGGGATAAAAAGTTTCAACATTTACGTTGGCCACAAGCCCCTCCTCTAGTTCTTATGGGATCAGAGTTGTGGGAATTGGATTTGTAACCAGCGGATGCCCGCTGTTTTCTTTAGGTCTAGCCAATAAATTCTCATTAAATAAAATAAGTAGATAGTAAGTGTCATTTTCACAAAATAATGTCTTTGAAGTTTTTATAAACTGCACGCCCAGAAGTAAGTTAGGTATACTTACTACTCTTTTTTTCGCTTCACTTTTATTTGTATTTTGTTTACTGGTTAGGTCCACCACGCAGGTCAAGTGTGGATTGGCTTCATGCGTCTTCGAGATGTATGAGGAACTCTCAGGAGTGCAGTTTTCCTGACTACGTTATCCTTTTCCGAAGCTAATGAATATAATACGCACCTAAATTTTTTTTGAAAATTAGACGTGCAAGCTGGATTTATTATCCATCACCTTCCGTTCAAGGGATCGACATTAAAACCGTTAGGCTTTCATTGTTCACACACGAGATAAATAGGTAGAGGTAATATATGTAATTGTTTTCTGAGCAGCCTCATAGCCTAGTTATTAGTGAATCTGCTTGCAAAGCGAGGAGTGCCTGATTCTGTATCGACTCGCGGGAGGTTTCAGGCATTTACGAGTATGTAACAACTATGATCCTCCCGTGGCTTCGCACGTAGTCGATACGTTGATAGAAAATAGCTTATGAATTATATAATCTTAATATATCTCTGTGCCAAATTTCATTCGTGTTCGCTTGGTAGTTTTTGCATGAAGGGGTAACATTCATCAATCCATGTAGAAGGATATTAATGTTAACAATGTAACAATGTTTCTCCAAACTAAACTGGTGTACAATAAAGAGGATTTGTAGTGTACCGTATTGTATTGTATTATATATGTATTATGTGCTTTTTTGTCCATGCCAACTGTACCGCAGAGAATCATAGTGCTTGTGTATAAGTGTGTAAGCGTGCAATAGGTATAATCTTATTAACTTTAGCTTGAGAGCCAGGTCTCCTCTTTTTCTCTCCGTCGTTGGATCACCTTCTTCCGTTCTTCTTCTATGAACCCTGGAGCAGTATTTTGTTGGTGTATGTGGGTTTGATGTTTTTGATTCTGGTTGCTTCAGCAATATACTAATTCCCTTGTTTCTTTTTCTTCCCCGCATGTGTCTATTACTTCTTTCCTGGCAGGCAACACGTTAGTAAGACCCTAGTCTGGTGTTTTTAATGTCCATTGGCGGCGGTGACCACTAATAATGACCAGTTTGTTCGATATGTTCCGTAAAAAAATAATTCAAGTTTCAATAATAAAAAAACCTTTAGTATCTTTTTGTTTGAGAAATGTGAAGTTTGATGACCGAATTCCAACAACACAAAGCAAATGGTACTGAATATCGGTTGCGTACGTATTGGTATATTTCTGTTTACTCCTGACAGTCTGTTTATCTTTAGCAGCTTTTACGACTGGCCGATGAATTATTAGCCGTTCTGTAAGTGACAGCCTGTCTCCGGGAACGAAACAAAATAAAACGATGGCTAATACGAAATTTGTAGTCGCTACCAACTATTATTTAGTTGAACTGTTTGTACAGATTATTTGAATATCCGTTATTTTAATTCTAATTTGTTTTTAACAGCTTCGATATAAAAATAAATTTAAAAACTTTTCTATGTAGGTCATTCATTATCTCTTACTGACACCCTATAGCTCAGTTAGACGGTTCGATTCTATAAAGTGAGGCTCTCGGGTTTGATTCTCGGTCGTCGCAAATATTTATATGACAGATAAATATTTCTTTCAGGATTATGGATAATAATTGCGATGACAATGTGTACTACTTCAAAATTCATAAAATAAAAAAATATAAAAAATCTTAAAACATGTTTTGTATTAATTTAAGTAACCCCAAAATATTCCCTTAAGAGACTATAATAATAATAATAGAGTAACTATTTATGTGTCCGTCCCATGTCAAAGTTGCTAAGTCTGCCTTATTCCTTACGTTGCAGGTCTATGATAATATTATATGTGGTTCTGTACACAACATAGACAAAATGGAGTGACAGTAACATAAAAGTCAATCGAATTTGACTTTGAGTGACATACGCGACATACGACACGACAGCGACATTGAAGAACTGATGACAGCACACTTAAACCGTGTTCGTTGGATTTGTTTTCGATCTTCGTTCGCGGCGCGGTTTTTTATTTGGTGTTAATAAATTATTGGCTGTGTCGCGTATCTATTTATGACTTAAGCTCATACTCAAAATCAAAATGAATAACGGGGAATCGTTTTTATCGTGTGCTGTAACTGTAGAATGGACTAGTCCCCAAGGTTCCATCATTAGGAAAGTCAACTATAAAACTGCATCTTTACGACTTATTAGGAATGAATTTAGAGAAATGTTTATGGAGATATCTAGTGACAAAAATGCTGCTATTCGATTAGCATTGAAAGGTTTAAATGTGTTTAAAAAATTTATGGCAGAAGGAAAAGCGAGCATAAAGTTTCAGGAAGTTGGGTGCACTTTATTTATATCTAATGCACCACCGACTAACTTGGTTTCTTTTTTGAGAACAATATTTGTTAAAATGACAGGCGATAAAGAACAGACTGGTAATACAGCTTCGAAGCAAAGTATGAGGACTAAACTGCTAAGTGGCAAAGCTCAAGCTTTTGATGAGATAAGTCCTGTTACGACTGCTGATATATGTAATGCTAGGAGTAAAATTAGTAAAGCAACTGCGACCACCCCTTCACCGCCTGCAAAAAAACGCAAGTCTGAAGATGTAGGCAAAGGCCCAGCGCCAAAAAAATTGTATTCTCCGTCTCCTTTGACTAGTACAAGTTCTTTGAATGCTGAACAGCAACGTGTGTTAGAAGCCTGTTTGAGTGGCAAAAACATATTCTTCACTGGGTCAGCCGGTACTGGTAAAAGTTTCCTGCTCAAAAGGATTGTTGCAGCATTACCTCCTGATGTTACAATGCCTACAGCTTCGACAGGAGTTGCTGCTTGTCATGTTGGTAAGGCATTTAATAAGATAATTTTAAAGGCTCTATCGCCTAGTTAGTATTAAGCAGATGTTAAGCGACACATAAATATGTGGTTCTTCGGTTAGTTTATTTAAATGCAAAGTTTTAAAATACATGATCCTGTAAATCTTAATTTTATCAAAAATAACGATGTAAGATGATACATTTTATTTAACATTTATGTCATTCTTAAGGAGGAACAACTCTTCATGCATTTGCTGGAATTGGGGATGGCAGTGGCTCCATTGACCACCTGTGTGAAAAAGCAATGAAGATGCCATTAGTGGCTCAGAAGTGGCGGAAGTGCAAGCATCTTATCATTGATGAGATATCAATGGTAGAAGGAACATTTTTTGAGGTACAAAAATTAGAAGTGGTTTTTTAAAAAATGAATCTGATATCTTATACCATAACTTAAAAAACTATGAACTTAAATTTTTCTTTGTACCTAAAAACTGTCTTTTATATATTTCAGAAACTAGAAGCTGTGGCACGACATGTAAGAAAAAATGATAAACCATTTGGAGGAATTCAATTAATACTCTGTGGAGATTTCTTGCAACTGCCTCCAGTTGTAGACAAAAATAAATCAGGAAAACGATTTTGTTTCCAATCACCATGCTGGGATAAATGTATAGATTTATGTTTTGAATTAAAAGAAGTACATAGACAAAAAGATCAAGAATTTATATCTATTCTCAATAGTATAAGAATTGGACGTGTTACAAATGAGATCAGTGACAGACTTCTTGGCACTGCTCGTCAAAACATTGAGAGTGATGGTATTCTGGCGACAAGATTGTGTTCACACACAAATGATTCCAAGACAATTAATATATCAAAACTACGAGAACTTAAAGGAGAAGAGAAAGTATTTAGTTCTCAGGATAGTGATAATGCTACAAATGTGCTTGATATGCAAACAGTAGCACCATCCAAGCTAGTACTAAAAGTAGGTGCTCAAGTAATGTTACTGAAAAATATAAATGTGAATGCAGGCCTTGTGAATGGTGCTAGAGGAATAGTGAGCAGATTTGAAGAAGGATTGCCAGTAGTTAGATTTAAAAACAAAAAGGAGTACACAGCTAGGGCAGAGCGTTGGTATGTAAAGAATTCTAATGGCACTTTATTATGTCGTCAACAAGTCCCCCTGAACTTGGCTTGGGCGTTTTCTATACACAAATCACAAGGACTGACATTAGACTGTGTTGAAATGTCACTGTCTAAGATATTTGAAGCTGGACAAGCTTATGTTGCATTGAGTAGAGCACAAAGTTTGGATACATTAAGAGTTTTAGACTTTGATTCAAGGCATGTGTGGGCTGATCCAGCTGTTTTAGAGTTCTATCAGCGCTTTAGGCGTCGCCTCCAACAAATGGAAATTATTCCTCTTGGAAAGCCTTTGAGTAACAAAACAAATAAAAAGTTGAAACTTAGAGAAATATTAGAAAAACAACTACGAAGAAAGTAAAATAAAATGAGCATATAGGGAATTTAATCTAGAAAAAGGTTTTAAATTTAGTGTATCCTAAAAAATAATTATATTTATTACTGATATTAATAGTTCATAGTTATAACAATAGAATAAGATTGAAAGAAATGCTGAATCAAGAGAATAATGTATATTTTTGATATATATTACATATTTTTGATATGAATAATGCAAATATTTTAAATGAGGATGTACTGTGTACAAGTGGGACTTTTAATATTTTTAATAGGACTTTCTGACTTTCAATGACAATAAATAATTTTAAGCTATTTAATATGTTGATCAGTAATGGTAAAATATTTTAAGTATCCATTTTTGTGAAATATAGTTAAGGAGTAATATTTTTTATGTCTTGTTTCATTAATTCTTAAGGATGCTAAGGCAGTAATAGTAGACAAAATAAATAAATACATATTTTTTAATTAGGGTGTTTTAGAAATTTTGAAATGTATTCAGAATCAACTAAATCTGAATCTTTACAATGAGTTTTATCACATAAATTATGTAAGCTTTATGCTTGTTTTACTAATTAAGCCAAGAATACACTAGGGGACAAATGTCCATGTGTCGGTGAGATGTCAAGCGAAGCCGTCCGATTTCGTCTGACATATCTGGCGACATCGTTCGACTTATGTCCGTAGCGACGTCATGCAAGTCGTGCGACTTGGCGAAACATTCATCTGACATATCTGGCGACATCACGAAGTTTTATTTCATAAGGCAGTCGATATTAGGACACCCAACGAGGTAGTGTTGTTGGTAGCGGTTGCGTTGTCGCATGATGTTGCCAGACATGTCGACCAAAGTCAACGGCAACGTCACACTACTTCACCCAACGTCGCTAGCGACACGTTGCGCAGGACATTTGTCCCTTAGTGTATCCTCGGCTTAAGCCAAATTATAAAATAAAAATAGTAATAAATTCCTATGTTACTTTATAAGACTGAATTGATGTTCTGTAAAGAATGATAGACTGAAAACATTGTTATTTAAAATCTATTTAGTCCACAATACGAAACTGTAGTAATAAAATGATATAAAATTTTCATTGTTTTATCTAAAACAGACATGTTGTATGAAATGGTTGAGTAGAATATGTTCCTCAAGTGATTTTTTTATTTTATTTATTTACGCACCAGCATTTTGGAATTGATAATAGACTCACTTTTTGCGATGATATTTCATTCATTTGGTGCAATCTATAACTGTCCCACTACTGAGCCTGGGTTTCCATTTACAAAGTGATGGGTCAAAGTCCACCACACTGGCCATTAACACGGCTTTGAGAACCTTATGGAGAACGCCCATGTGAACAGGTTTCCTCATGATGTTTTCCTTTACCGTAGCAAGTGATAATCAATTTCTGATACGCGCATAACTTTGAATGATCTGCGGTGATAGCCTAGTGGTTAAGAATTCGGTCTCCTACTCGGGGGTCCGAGTTCGAATCCCAGAGCACGGACTTAAATGTCGCTCGCTATAACGGTGGAGGAAAACATCGTGAGGAAACCTGCATGCTGAGTAGTTTGCAAAACTCGAAAGGTGTGTGAAGTCTGCCAATTCGCGCTTGGCAAGAGTGGTTGGACTATAATAAATATCTTTGGATAACTCACACACGGCCATCTGACCCCAAAATAAGCGTTAGCTTGTACTATAGTGATCAGTCTACTGATAAACATACATATAAAGTTTTAAATACATACTTATATAGATATTTACACCCAGACAGAACAAACATTCCTGCTCATCATAGTAAAGTTTGACCTGGGTGGGAATCAAACCCACCTCGGTGAAGCAGTCAGGTTCACTAACCACCACACCAAGCAGCCTGCCTTAACCTTCACATTCAGAGAAGAGACCCGTGCACAATAGTGGGCTGTGATTGGTTGAGATGATGATGACATAACTTTGAAAATTAGAGGTACTTATGTGGCTTTCAATCTAGTGTCTCAATTTCAAGAGATCAAACCGCTAGGCTATCTATGCGGGCAACTGGACTGCTGGATACTGTAATATGTCCAGCTAGTATAATGTGAATTCCAAATACACAGTTATTAGGGTTCTTTCTAAGAAACTAAATTCATAAATATTTATTATTTGTTAATAAAATGTCAATATTTTTGTTTTCATGGTCACTGTTCCGAAAAGTAGTTCGTTAGGAACAATTTCTATTAAAAACAGTCATTTTTATTTTGCTTATTATTTCAATAAATCAAAATATCATTTCCATAGGGAACTTTTATTATCAAAACTTGAGAACACTCGGATTATATGAATTTGTTTTTTTCATACTGTTTCAACAGAAGTTAATATGTCCAGTTGTTCTTCATAAGTCGCAAGTTTTTCTTGCAAACACTTTATTATGTATTTGTTTGTCTCAGCAGTCTGATCTTTGTCTGTTTTCTTTGATTTCAAATCATCAATAGTTTTTTGCAAAAGATCTGTGTGCCTCCTGTTCTGTGCTACAGCTTCAGATAATCTTTTATTTAAATGTTCCTGTTTTTTTATTATCAACCATAGCATTGTTTCCTCAGTGCTCCCCTGTTTACATTTTAAGTTCTCACTAATAATGTTGTCTAAATTATAGGGTTCATTTACAAATTGTAAGTCTTCTTTTATACTCTGTGTTAGTTCAGATTGCGTCATTCTATTCAACAATTTGTCGAGTCTTACTCCAGAGACATCCCTTGGCTGAAAGGAAAGTATAATAATAATTGCTTACCTTGGCATGAGGATTTTCTAAATTAGATAAAAAAAACATTACAATAACTACCATCACCCATAAGCCAAAATAAAATATTTATCTGTCATTTTACAAGTAGGGTCATTACGAAGTACCAACAAAGTTTTTAGCCTGACAAAGTATGTATACATTAATGCTTATTTCGAAAAAAAGTACATAGAAATTACTTTTTGAAGCAAATTCAAGAAATACCTTAGCAGGAAATAATGTGGGAATAGCATTGTCTCGGAGTCTTCTTTGAGAGTCAAAATATTTGAGCTCAAAATGCTTTGAACAGATTCTGCTTTTCGGCCAGTCTATGGATGAGCATTTGTTCCTTAAAACATGCAGCCACTTATTTCTCATTTCACTTGATGTTGGACATCTGGAAATAAATAACAAAGAATATACTTAACTAAATGTATGAATAATGTGTCAGTAGTGTTCTAATTAACACATAAAATGTAGAATACAAATTTTTATTTTATACTACAAGCAGCAGTTGTTAATGGTCAATGATTACATACATTATAATAGTAAAAATTGCCCTCTTCAAATATTTAGTAATGTTTACTCATTATAGAATAAAAACTGAAATTATTTTGTTATTCTCATTTACATTGGTTTTACACATATTTTTAACAACAAACTTCTGAGCTGTTTTAAAAGTAGCTTATCTATTGATCTTAAAGTTTTCGCCCCTTCTAGAAGAAAATGTATGAATCAGACTAACATAGCGTAATTGCTATAACAGTAAATAAGCTTACTTATACTGTAGGTATTTATGATTGGCATAATTTTGTTTGTTTTTAGAACCATCAAAATAACTTACGGAAAAAAATTCACGCCCGGTGGCTTATTGTAAACTGTCGTTTTGCATCCCTGTATAATGCAGTGGGCATTGAGCATATTGATGGATGACGAATTTTATTATGTACTCAATTTAAGCTTATAAAAAAATGTCTTTTTAAATCCAGCAGGATTAAATTCACTAGAAGCAATTATAGTACACACAACAACCTACTAAACACAACAGAAACAGAATTTCCATTCCACAACTGTGACATTAACAAATGTTGTTACTTATGAATGACATTGACAGACTGATAATATAGACTAAGTTTTTCAAAGACATCGAGATTTATACTCGGTGCAAATTCTATTTGAAAATTTTTCTATACAAAAATGACAAACTAGTATGGAAAAATTTACCGTTAAAATCTTGACGATTAAAATGAGTTCTCTGTAGTTCTGACTCACATTTTTCCCGTTAGTTTTCTTATATATTTCGATATGCCACGTGAATTATCTCTAATTTTCGGTATTCTAACGTAAATTTATATTTGTGCGCCTCCATTTGCACAGGATCGTAGATAATAAAACACGTCAAATGTAACACATTTATATTTCCCGATAATATACACAAATTTTGTTAATATAAGAATACCTAAAATAAATAATCAACATTATTTCATTATACACTATTCCGTAACACTTATAGCTACCGGTGGGATAAATCTCCAAACATGAGTGACTTCGCCCGCGCACGTCGGGGGGATGCACTGAGCCTCTGGATCCTTTAAAGAGTTTTCATCAAGAATGGGTTCCGTTGTCGAACATTGTATATCAATTTTATATTCTCCAGGAGTCAAGAATACGACTGTACATTCGTGATGAACTTTAGCGGATTCCATTAATGTAGCCAGCACAACTCTGAAAACAAAAATACAGATATTACTGCTTTAATAAATTTTTAAATGTTCTTTTGACAAAATTGCCTATATGAGTAACAATGATTGTACAAATATCAATTTGATGACATTTCAAATTCCCAAAATAATTTTAATATAGTACGCTGATGAACGAAGTTGTAAAAAGAGAGATAGATATAGATAATAGTGGCTAATAACAAATAAGACCACTTAATTTACTTAATCCTATCATAATGATTACTGTATGACGAATTTTAGAAATAAATGCGAAAGTTTGTAAGAATGGATGTTTTTCTAGACTATAACCTCTCCCTACACCAAATTTCATTCGATTTGTTTAGTACTTTTTTCGTGAAGTATTAACAAATATCCATCCATACATCCTCACAAATTTCACATTAATTATAGTTATAGTAGGATTACTTATTATTCCCAGCAGTAGCAACTCTGTTATCCAGCTTGTAGTCGAGCGTGCCGTTTCCGTGGTCCTGGTAGAGCCGTACGGACAGACACAGGTGCCGCAGCGGCGCCCGCAACCCGTTGCTGAGTGCCACGCGCAGCGCAACGCGCTCGCCGGCTGCGCATGCGCACTCCTCTTGCGGCGACACGCATTCATCATTTACGTGCACCTCTAAAACATTATTTATTGTACTTTGAATGCGCATGTGAAAGGTTCCATATCAACGTCCGATATTATATAGTGCTTATACAAAAAAACGATTTCCTGGTTTCTTTGTGTTCTATTCAGTTATACATATTACTTAATTACTACTTTTTTATACATTTATGCATATTACTTTTTGTTCGATACATTTATGCACACTTTTTTTTCTATACATTTATGCACATGACTGTTTGTTATACACATTTATGTACATTATGTTCTACAATACATCTCTCACTCACCCCAGTTGAGCGGCGATACGCGCACAATATCCATCATGGCCTGGGACAGCGTGATGCCGCGCACGGAAGCCACGCCCTGCGCGCCGCTGCCCGGCAGTCGCCAGCGAAGTGCCACCCGCTGCGTGATGTGCTCTGAGCACGCCAGCTCCAGACTATTGCTGGCTGATGTGCTCGTCGATTTGCTGTCACCACCCTCTGGGGATGAGGGTGTTTGATATTTTAACATAGAAACTATCTGTGAGTATTTGAATAAATCCTTCTTATTTTATAAATATGAAAGTTTGTGAGAATGGATGGATTTATCTTTGTTACTCCTTCACGCAAAAATTTGTGAGCGGATCTGAATGGAATTTGATTGGCACAGAGATAGATTATAGTCTGGAATACCACATAGGTAACCTTTTATCAATATTTTTATTAGCAGTGGAAGTCGGCAGGAGGCAGGGTGACTATTGATAGTGAATTCTTTTTAGGTGATTATGTGCTGCGGAGTGCAAATAAAGCGATCTATGATCAAAACCTTGCGCTTCGGACGCACCTCCTAAGGTGCCCTCCAGAGCACAGAAAACCTCTCCACATTTTTCCAACAACCGCATACCTATATCATCACGGATACTAAACATTATAAATGCAAGCGTGTACTCATGATTACTTTATCATTATATCGATATTGCAACTCGGTTGCATGGGTCATGGTTATGGCAAGACAGTATTCAGTCTGTCCCAACCAACCAAGGCAAGCCATTAAGATCCAGTACACCCTACCTTCATCATGAGCGAGCGTGAAGGGGCAGCGGTCGAGCGGCGCGGGCACGCGGCAGGCCTCCCCGCCCTCCACCAGCAGCCGCCGCCCCTCTGCGTACTGCAGCTCCATCTCCTCGCCCGTCAGGTTGCGCACGTCCAGCACTAGGTACAGCTGGCTTGGACTGCACACATCAAACCAAATATACCATGTAATCTATTGTATGGAAATAAAATTATTGTATTGAATTGTATTGACTTACATTTCAGCTGGCAACACGTCCCAGTGCGTTATAGAGACGCTGGGCAACAGTTCCAGGTTCATCTGAAGAGTTGACTGGCGGCAGTGCATCTCTTTACCGATCCCACCAGAATATCTTATTACTATCTGTAATGGAACGAATTAATTAGTACAATTTTATCTGTGCTTTATTTATAAAAATATTAACGGAATTAATGTTTCAAAATGCAAGATTCTGTACATCAAAAATCAAAAATCATAACAGTCCTATTACTGGGCTCGGGTCGCCACTCACAATGTGAGGCGTACATGTGTCCACCACGCTGGGCAAGTGCGGATTGATAGACTTCACACTTCTTCGAGAACTTTATAGAGAACTCTAAGAAGTGCAAATTTTCTTGCAATATTTTTGAAGTGATGATCAACTTCTGAGAATTAACTTTGAAAATTAGTCTAAATCTTAAGAAACTAAAGCAAATTATTAAAAAATATGAATGTATTTTATTATTTATGTTTTGTTATTCTATGTTCGTACTATGTATTAAACATAGATATAGCGATATTAATGCAATACCTGTGTTTCTATTTGTCGGCCTCTAGATGGCGGCATTACTGATAACGGCGCAGACCAACTTGTAGTTTGGGAATTTGTTGATCTACAATAAAAAGAAATCATGATTTCAAATACTCTGGTTATTACCGTTAGCTTTGCTAAGGCTAACGTTTGCTTGGTTTTATTAGTCCGGATAATCGCGAACCCGTCTGATTAAGAGCCGGATAATCGAGTATTTAACATATAAGCAAATAAAGAAATGTGTATTTTGTAGCAAAAATGTAGTTTACATGCAAATTGTTATTTTTTTTATTTTGTTGACATCAAATAATTTAGTTAAATAAATTATTATAACTACCTGAAACTACCCGAAGTCCTGGGCATAAGTCCACTGCTCAACGAGGTCTGCGGGTTAGAAGTCTGCGTGGGCAATGAGGACTGGGCGTGTGGTACTGGCGACCCCACGCGTGAGGGGTAGTTAGACAGGCTGTTGGGGAACAAGTTCTCCCCCACACCGCCCAGGTCTAAGAAGTCTGCCTCTCCGTATAGCTTCATCACTATACTGGCTACTGTGTTGGGAGCGATGGGGAGCTGGGCTTGCAAGTCTTCATTGGACCATTGGAACACTTTGGACTGCATTTGATTATCCATGTTGGACTGATGGGAATGAAAACATTTTATAAGATTAATATACCAGTATTTATAGGTCACCAGCTCGAAGGACCAAAAGCGAGATAGAATATAATTAAGAATCAGTATTTAGTTAGTAGTGTGAAAGGACTCGTTACGCGTTTTAAGTCGGAAAGCTATTGACTATATCATTTAAGTTTGATAATATACATTTTAGATACAATAATTTTAATGATTCATATAATAAACACGTTATAGGGCTTACACGTTAATAATAATACAGTCATATCCCCGCACTGAGGGGCATGATCGTGAATGCCAAGGACGTCACTTATAACACAAATAACACCCATAATCCGAGAAAAAATATTTATCTGTGACATAAGTTTACCCTGATCGGATAACAAACCAAAGTCACCAGCAACTTGGCTGCAAGGTTATTTAAATTTTTACTAAATTATTTCCTAAATTTGTAATTACACACACTAACTTTATGGTATAATATTAATAAAACACACTTACTTGTATAGCCATATCCAAGTACTCTATCGGTACATTACTGGTATTAGTGATCTTGATGGTACATTCTGTAGTTTCCCCGTTGTACAATGAAATATTAGTAACACTACCCACAGTCTCCGCACTTGCCAAGTTAATATGGCCGGACAGTGCCACTGTAGTCTCTATTGTAATAGTGGGGAGGCTTGGAATCACTTCAATAGTGAACGAGGCTGGAAATTTGTGGGGTGCGGGCATATTCTTTAATCTACAATTCGATTTCACCCCTAAAGTATGAGTGGAGTATCCCAGGATCTGAAGCTCCCCTACTTCCTTGGGGGTGCCGTGGAGGTTCACAGTGGTTGGGGAGTCAGGGGGTAGTATTATCGTTTCGGGTATAGATTCGAAAACGACTCCTGAAGTCAGCAGCCGCATGTTTGATACTTTCAGTTCGAATGGTAGAGGATTTGTCAGTTTCATTTGAACCTCGCATATGTCATCTTCTACCCAAAGGTACTCTGAAATAATTTTATTACATTTTTAGCTTTGTCATCTAAATAACTATTGGCTCGGTGGCTTGTGATGTTATGAATTAAGCAACAACTGATTCGTGACGTAAAAGTATCAGACCACGAGGACCGTTTGGAGCAAAACTTTATTTATAGCTTCCGTGCTTTGGGGGGCACCTAGTCACATGAAGGTTTTACCAACAGATAGCAGTATTTAGCTAAACAAGAAAATATAACTTTTAATAATTGGGTTGCCATTAACTACAACTTCCGATAAAATAAATAATAAGTAACTGCGGGCGCAGTCCAATATAATGGGCGATTTCGTGCTTCAGAGGGAACGCAAAGCCTTCATTCATCATTTATGCCGATTCTTAGCGTTATTTTGAGTCATAAGTCTTCGTAACTAAGATAGCATAAAAATTTTTAGCACTTTTGTTGGGACCTCTTTAATCCTTATTGGAGTAGCGTAGTGTAGTGTATGTTTAATCCTATTATCTCGTGCATCACCTGTAGGTAAAGTGAACAATGTATTCTCACTTTCACGGCTCAGACGCGAGTGGACGCCCCTATCTGTGCACTCGAGACAAATATCATTCAAATTTCGTATACCCTAACCCTACATCGAGTATGCTATAGGATTCCTCAGTTACAAAGATATATAAATATCTTTGGACAACTCACACACGGTCATCTGGCCCCAAACTACGCGTTAGCTTGTACTATGATCAGACAACTGATAAACATACATATATATTTTAAATACATTTTTAAATACATACTTTTATAGATAGTTACACCCAGACACACCGAAAAAGCACTCCTGCTCAATTTGACCTGGATCGGAATCGAATCCACGACCTCCGGTGTAAGGTTAAAGTTAAGTAGTAAGGTCAACTAACCATTAGACCGACCGGTCTGTCGATCTGATACTCGAAATTAACATATTAAATTAAAGCCATTTACCCATTTTCCCCTCATCCTTCTTCGCCTTCCGTTCCAAGCTCCCAAAGTGTATGGGGGTGAATATAAAAGGTCCGTGTTGAGATTTCAGCTTGACAAGGTGCGGAGCGCGAGCTGGCGGCGGTGGGCGGGGGCTGAACTGGGAACAGCTGGGCACGTGGGTCAGGTTAGCCGGCGGGATCACTTCCCCCGTCTCCAAGACTAGAGGGACGGGTCCTCCTTCGCATTGAGCTGATAGGGCCTAAAATTTGATAAGATTCGGTTTTATTTCTATTCTACCAACACTCGGTAAGGTTTTACAATAAATTATAATTTATCTTTATTTTATCCAGGGAAACACAGGTTTTCTAAAGGCCGCAGCACAGCAGATGCAGTTTCAAAACGTATATTCACGGTTTGGGAAACTTCACACAGTACCATTGTTGGACTTTGTAATTTGTCTTTAGCTTTTGATTGCGTTGAACATCAAACAGTACTCTTAAAACTTCATATGGTATTTAAAACGCGTAACACGACCTTATCGCATCGTACATAACGAATACAATCGAATGTGTTAGCATTCCTGTTGTCAAATCATCACGGTCTGTATACATGATGGGTGTACAGCAAGGCTCAATCCTCGGTCCTTTTCTTTTTCTAGTTTACATTAACAATCTGCAGTATTATATAAGTGACTGTGGGGACATTGTTCTCATGGTAAATTATAAGTAAGATTTTGCTATAACTGTGTCTAACCTGTAGTTGAATCTGGACTATATCAGTCACTGTATCTGACCTGCAGCTGTATGGCGAAATCACGATGCACCTGGCGCGAGAGATGCGGCCACATGGTCTGCAGTAGAAAGGTCATGTGTCTCGTGGCGAGCGCCGGGTGGCCAATGCGTCGCGCCGCCACCACCAGCTCCTGCAGCAGCTGAATCTGGAGCGCTGGCCAGCCTGACAACATGAACAAGGACTTAGAAACAGTCTCGATTGTAACTACTAAATGTACTAAACGCAGTTTAGACAGATGACAAGCTGAAACACTCAGGAACATACCAACTTGATGCTGTACAACATAGTTGGGGTCTAGGCTCAGCCGGTGTCCGGGGAAGCTGTGCAGCATGAGGTAGTAGCAGCGCTGCCAATCCGGGTTAGGGTTGTTAGGGCTAACCTGACGTGTTGCTGCCAGTCGCTGGCAGAACGCTGCTTTGCGGAGAAACCCTGTATACCATCAGGAAAACATCAGGCTATCAGAAGTGAGTCGAATTACACCATGTGATAAACAGAAAAATAACCTCTCTGAACATGTTACGTGGACAAGAAATAAAAAAAATTTAGAAGCTATATTAATACTATATGAGAAAGGGTATTATAGCGTTCATATGAATATTTTAATTAGGATGCTTGGTAACAACTGATATCTGCAGCTAGTTCTGATCAAGATTCATTCCGAAACTTTGTTAGTAGTGTATGTTCAAAATATGTGCCGAGGAGTTTCTTTCGCCGTTACCTCGCCTTTTTATGATACACATTTGATCTTTATAGTAATATTATACATGTGATAGTAAGTGTGTTTGTCTAACATTCACGTCGAAACCGAGTGACATATTGATGTGTTATTTTATGTGGAGGTAGTTGATGATCTGGAGAGAAACGGAATTTTTATCAATATTGGCACCACGTGGGCGGAGCCGCGGGCTGAGCATAATATTAGAATATATAAGAAGTCTTGTAGGCTATATATCTCATGGTTTGGTAGAACTTAGGGATATAAAAAGAAAGAAAGAAAAACGAGGAATTTAATTCATAAACAGATATAACAATATAAAACAAATATGCTTCAAATTCTTACCTATTTCCTTATACAGTTCCGCAAGTGTATCGAATCTCTGTATCTTCTCCTGTTCACTGAGCGTCAAATTAATAAAAATCACATTCTGTAAAAAACTGGACGCGTGCAAACTGTTATTTTGCTCCACCGCAATCCTTGCTGCTTTGAAACAGGCTTCGGTCTCAATAATACCAGCATTTTGGTATTTACTATAATGTATTATCGCCTTTCTGTACTTCTCAGCTATTTCTTCCCCATTTAAAAGGTACTGGTTGTTTATTTGAGAGGGAGGTTGTCTGGGAATGGAGGGGAGATCAGGGCTCATATAAGACTTTTGGTATTCGATATCGCTAGAGGAAGCTAGGGACTCTGAATCTGCTATATCCGTTTCCGATTGACGAGAGGAAGTTTCCACGCTGTCTGATGAGGAGAGAGTGAGTTCACTGGGAGGGTTTACTGGACTGGAGGTTTTGGAGGAGCGGAGTGGTGATGAAGTCATCTTGAACTTTTTAAAAGGGTCTGTATTCGGTTGGTACAATGATAGGGGTTTGGCTTTATTGGGGGAACTCTCTTGTAAACTGGCGTTACGGTGCAGTGGGGTGGTGTTTCTTAGATTTGGGTATTGAAGTATAGCTGATGTGGCGCAGTGACCTGAAATATGACATTGATATTAAAAATTAAATACATTACTTAATAGTTCGGTTGAGTTTAAATTGACATTCATGATCCAGAATCAATGTACTCCTGGACCCTTATTTATAATCCAAGATCTTCTAGAGTATTCTAGAAGTGCCTTAAGCCCAAAGGAATAGAACTTTTACCATTTTTATAGTTATTAATATTATTTAATATATCCAAAGGCTTTTATAAAATTATAAAAACTATACTACTATTACATAATTATACATACATATATATCTAAATTAAATGTATATACCCAAATTTTATCACGTGATTGAGCCAGTTAATATCTTCGAATCTTTAAAGAATGACAGCGATTCTTTTCTTTTTTTTTAGCCAATAAACAAATGTATATTTACCTTCCTTAGCAGCAGCTAGCCAGAGCCAATCATTAACAGACTTGAGTATTTCAGCGGAGGAGTGGTAGAGATTGAGGGCATCAGCCACCAAACCTGCTTGTAGTGTTAAGTCTGCGAGATTCTTCGTCACTCGGCCCATACACCGCTTTTTATTATTCCTCGACTCCATATCAAGTCCTAAAAAACAAATTTATGAAACAGTTTCATAAAATAGCATAATTTAATAAAAAGAAAAAATTCAAATTACATCGAAAACAAACATAATAATTAATATATTAAAAACCGACCGGTAATATACCGACGGTAATATGTCATTAAAATCGATTCCAAATTACATCGACAAAACAAACTCAGAATATCATCAGGACATTGCATTATTAGGGATAACTGGAAAACTACTCGCTCAAATTTAAATGGGAAACTGGCGATTAAAACCGGCGCACGGGCCATCATCCCGCCAGGCTATAAGCATTTATTCAGTACTTGACTTAAAATAAAGAAAACATACCGACAAAATCTTTTTTCTCAAAAGGCGCCAACAGCAGAGATACTTTTTCTAATTTCTCTCTAGATCTCTCTAATCTCTTTGACTCCACCACCCAGAAAAGAGAATTGATCAGATCAGCAACGTGTTGCTCCAAGTCTGGCACAGGATCATGCTCTCCATAGAACATGGCATTTGTCTTGAAGTTGGAAGGAGTGGTAAAGTGCTCCTCTTGTACTGAGTAAGAGGCAGTGGAAGAGGAAGAACGTGGAAAGCTATCTGATGATGATATACTATCCAGTTGTTCACTTGGTATGGATGCTCTAAAACAATAGTTCAATTTATTTCTTTTTATTTCTATGCGCAAATTTCTTACTGTGGAATTTAACAAAAAAGGTCTGTTCAGTACGCAGATTTTACGACAACTTATTCTTTTATAATTCTAAAATAAAAGTAGCTCTAGTTAGTCTTTATTATAGCAGTCAATGAAAGTCTCGACAATACCGGTCTAGCCGTTCCAGATATTATCCAGTACCAACAGAAAGACATAAATATCGGAAAAAAAAATTTTTGGTACATCTAAGCAATAAATAATACATTTTTTTTATTTGGTTCACAAATTGGATGTAACACAATTACACCTTCAATTTGAACAAGAAAATTAAAAAGAAATTCACAAGGCATAATGTCCATCCTGAAATAGTGAACACAGCATGAATTTTTGACAAATAAATCTGTTAAAAACAGTCAAGCACAAACGACTACTTCTGTATTAGTTTTTTAAGTTTTTCTTTGGCAGATCTTAAAGAGCAAAAGATTGACTTATTTCATTATAACTAGACAGCATCATATAAAGTGGGTAATGTTGGCCTGTGTTTGTGCGAAAGGAAGGCAGTGTAAGTTTTTCTATTACATAATCAACTACCAGAACAAGGAATAGTAAAATTGTTTTTTCTTAAGATATCAAATAATATTGTGACATGAGACCAAACTGTGAAAAATTTTAAAAAGAAATATGATGTCTGAAATTTAGCGTCGAACATTTAGAGAACTGAGATGGTATGAACTTTTTTTGTCACATCTGTTACTGATGTATGTTAAATGGTACAGGAATCTTTTCTGGATTCTTTCCAATGTATCATAATGTAGTGCATACCCAGGAGACCAGATTATACTATTATATTCAAGTATACGTCTTATTAAACAATTATAGATATATATTATGATTTTGGGATCCTTGAAAGTTTTCATTAGTCTCAAGTAAAATCCAGATAACCAAGTGTCTTTTTTAATTATAATATTGATGTGGGCTCTGAAACTAAGGGAACTGTTAAGCATCCCTCCTAAATCTCTTATAACATTTAACTCTTTAACATTTTGTAAAGCTTTGTAGCTCTACTAGGCAACCATTTTTTAGTAAAATTAATATAGTAACATTTGTTAATATTTAGTTCCATTTTATTATTAACACACAAAACATTTGTTTTGTTTATTTCATCTTGCAGAGTTTTAATGTCACTTTCACTGTTAATACATTTATACAGTTTTAAATCATCAGCATACATTTTAAAGGGACATGTAATCTTGTTAACCAAGTTATTTATAAAAATTAAAAAGAATAGAGGACCCCTATGCGAACCTTGTGGCACTCCATAATAATAAATGTTTTTGGGCAACTCACACACAACCACATGATCTCAAACTAAGCATTCGCCTGTACTATGGTGATCAGACAACTGATAAACATATAAATATATATTTCAAATACATATTATATAGATATTTACACCAAGACCAGGCAACCATAAACCATATTCATTCCTGACATTTCTAAGACGAGTAGGTAAAGTGGCATAGCTAAAACGACAAATGTAATTCTAAATATTATTCATTGTTTTGGGTTCTCTTCTATACTAAAAATCCCTAGTAATTTATAGTTTGTCTATAATGTCAAATCATTACATCATACACAGCAACAGCATCATTACAACATAGACAGCAATCAGTTACAGATTTACTATATGTATTAATTAATGTATCAGTATATTCTTACTTTTCACTTAAGCTACTCTTTTCCTTAGATGTCTTGTCTTCTTCATAAATACTATAAGTCTCAGGCTCCTGTTCTGGTTTCTTTAAGTTGCTTCCAGGGCCAAACATGAAGGCCCGTGAGTCATATAATGTGTTTGAATACTTCACTTTCAGAGATTCATGAACTCGACACACTTCATTCAGTTCTATTTGATTTGTAAATTTGCTGAGTGTAATTAGACCTAATAGTCTCCTGTAAATGGCATCAAATGGGTTAATCATGGGTACACCTGCTCAGAGGTGACAAATATATGAGGGCCTGCATTTTTGCTTTGTATAATGAAGTAAATTGGCCAAGAACAGGGCTCCATGTCTAGGCCAGGGTCCAGTCATGACCCCAGTACTCAGTTGTGGGCTAATAAAGGATTGAATCAAACAGAAGAAGTCTTAATTAAAAATTCTGAATATTTTTAATAGATACATATTTAAAAATCAGATTTAGGTAATGTGCATAAAAATTACAATAGACTACATACCTGTGGGTTTGAAAATCTCCCCAATCATTGTTTTCAACTGGATAATCTCTAACATATCGCACCCATATATCTCTCACCTGACCAGTAGAATCTGCATGACATACATCTCAATGTTAATACATAGTTTAGCCACAAATACTTAGTCATTCACAATAATACATTAGGGTGAAAAACATTAACATGAACAACTTCGCAGGCACATATTTTTTTTATATGATGTTTAACTTAATTGTCCTAAATGAATATGTACCTAATATTATAATTAGAGAACATATGCCCCACATGTCGAGAGGTGGGCGTAACTGACTCTGACACCGTCTTAAAGATTGCAGATGTTTATGATTATTATGATTTTGTAACTTGTAATAATGTGTTCAATAAATCTTTAATCTTTATAATTCTTCTATCAAAACAATTTTTTTTTGTAATTTCTGAGCTATATAATTTTTACTACATTATTCTTACAATAAATAATTGTTTAAAATTAGGATAACTCTGGCCCAGTCTAAGATGACAGTTGAAAAGTAACAGGTTAGAGGAAATCATAGTTGTAATAATACAAGTAAACTTATATTGTTAAGTTATCAATAAATCATATAAAATTAGAGTAACAATTTAAATAAGGTCCTAGCGAGGCTCTAATCATAGTTTCTAAAGTGTTTACCAGTAACTTTTATGTTGTTGACACGCTGTATCCTCTCCCAGAGTTTGTTGAAGTTGCCGAGAACGCCTCCTATGCCTTTCACCAGCACCAGCAGACATGCATGGTGCTGCGCATGCTGAGCGTAATCTGGATGCGACATCACCGACTCTCCAGGAGCGTGAGACAGGATGTAGCTCACCGATGAGCGCATTGATATACCATTTGCTGCATACAACACAAAACCCTCACAAATTCAATGTATTGCCCATTCCAAAGATACATCTGGAACCATAAAAAAATGATTTTAATAAAGAAATAAAACTACAAACAATGCACAATGAGGATTCCTTACATGCAGCAGATACAACAGTTTTTACAGAAGTGAAATTGGGCTAACGTAGTTGTTGTGACGTACGAATGAATAAATTTAGTTGTAAAACAATAATTCCAATCGATTCCAAAACAACACAATTGTCAAATTAACAACTGACAATATTATTGTACTTTGACATGCAACTTGAGCACAGACTGACTGCATAGATTACATTTATTTAATTTAGACATATCATGCAACCACTATACAACCTACTATATTTACGAAATATGATAAATTATAAGTCGGTTGACTTATTTATTACTATTCAAACCTGTTACACTCTAAACATTACTAACACTTACAAGTTTACACCTCCTTACAACTTTTAAAATACTAAATATATTATATGTACGTAGTCTGTGGTGCTAACTATCGGTTGACAGACGCGGACATTCATCGGTTTTGTCTATGTCATAACCTTAAATTGCAAGCTAAAAGTTATTAGAAGTGAGTAAACTTATTGTTGTTTTTTGATTTGATTCCCGGGGTGGCTTAGAGGATCATAGATTTGTGTTAAAGATAATTCTTATAATAATAATCCAGTGCAATGGCAACAAAAGAAGGAGGCGATAAAGCGAAAGTGAGTATTGAAGTTATTTGTTATTGCTTCAATGTATAGGACAAAATAAACAAATGCATTGCTTGCATTTTAGGCTTCCGGAGGAGCCGGTGACAATAAAGAGAAACGGCGTAAAGAATCTATTCTTGATCTTAGTAAATATTTAGAGAAGAGTATCCGAGTTAAATTTGCTGGTGGTCGGGAAGCCGCCGGTATACTCAAGGGTTATGACCCCTTGCTTAATCTCGTGTTAGACAATACGACTGAATACCTTAGAGGTAAGTTTTAATATTAATAAATAATCAACGTATACTCTGTCGTAATTACAATGGAGAGCACAAATGACACCCAAAATTTATAAAAATCAATAAGTTTTGCCATTAGTTGGAAAATAATAATGGCATTACTCTAAACTTACGCACCCTTAGTTTTTCGTCATCGATATGCAAAAGATTCTATGGTTTTTGAGATGTTATAAAGATCACATTTCCATTAAGTTAACAAACCATATAAACATAACCACTACTTTTCATTATGGTTTGTTTTTTAAAAATATCTTTTGATCAAAAGTTGTTTGATTTATTCTTGGTGTTTAAATTACTATTAAATTTTTTATTTATTGGAATAATTTTAGAAATGTGCTTGCACTTTACTATTTATGAACAGGTGTGATTGTAGTCATGCATCAACTTATATGTAAAAAAGGGAATTATATGCGCCCACTAATTGTTAAAATTAAAAAATCACTGGCCCATATTGCAGTAAAAATAGTGTTTCCGATTTTTTTGATTAATAATGTTATTTTATGTATTTCTTTCTTTTGTGTCATACAAAAATGCTATGTACAAAGTCACCTGACAACATTTTTAAAGTTGTGTGTATTAGAAGGTATTATGACTTACTTTGGTGAAGGAAAACATTGTAATGAAATCTGCACTTCTGATGATTCAGTTCTTGATGGTGTGTGAAGTATACCTATCTGCATTTGGCCTGCATGGCAGACCATGGTCTGAATCCCTTATATTGTGAAAGGAGACCCAAGCCAAGCAGTGAGTTAATTGTGGGGTGCAATGATACATAATAATTACTTTTCTGTTTGTTTTTTAGATCCTGATGATCCTTACAAACTCCTTGATGATACAAGAGCTCTTGGATTAGTGGTATGTAGAGGTACTTCAGTAGTCTTAATATGCCCCATGGATGGTATGGAGGCTATTCCAAATCCCTTCATCACTCAGGAAGGATAGAATTAAGTCCTGTTTGTATCATTTTTGTAATAAGTTTTTGCTATAAGGTCGGTTAAGTTTTTATATTAAATATATTAATTCTGAGTTTGAATTTTTACTTTAGAATAAAAATGTCCCGACAAATTTTTATTTTGGTTGAAGCTTTTGCTGGTGATAGCACGCTCTTACTAATTGAATGAGACAATTAACAACTTGAAACATTGGGTGTAAGAGCCTAAAAGAAGACAAGGTTTCATATGAAAGTAGTTTTTTAGTAACTAGTAAGAAATAATAAGTTTCTTACACATTTCAAATATCATATAAATGTCTTCCAGTCAAGATTTTGCGAAGATATTGTGTTTCAGCATCAAAGATATCAGTTTTTCTCATCAGTTTGAATTATGTAATTTTTTTTTTTGTCGAATTAAAACTTTAAAAGCTGTTTCTTCATTATTTTTACAATACGTTATTTTTACAATTCACGCATTGTACCGTTACAAAGTTGTTACGGCCCTAGATATTAGTGTGTTAAAGAATTTAATTAAAACATCAACTGTTACAATCATTAGCATAATTTAAGCAGATTACTTGTTCTTAAAAATTGACATAATAAAACAAAATAACGTTTATAAAAATGTTTATTCTTAACAAAGTATTGCACGTTTTAGTACTTACAGGAATTTTAGTAATTATAAAAAATAAATTAACTCTATCAACTTGATCACCTATTAACAAACTTCTTAACCTAAAGGTAACTTGTCAATTCTTTGTGAATAAAATTTTTCTATTCAAAGCCAAATTCATTTCGTATCCAGGGATAACTTTTGGGGCAGTCTGTGCAAGTTATCATATATTTGTCGTGTTCTAATACCTTTGAAGGGAGTTTACAAGTGTTAGGTTTGGTACAGGCCACTTCAGCAGGCTCAAAATGGCGGGATTTACATTGCCAGGGCTGGAACTTCTTGAGTTGTAGTACTGGAGTGGGCCGTCGTATCCAGTCGATAACTTCACGATAGGACACAAAGTATACGTCGGGCAGTCTCAGTAATTCGTCTGTGAATTTCTGAATGAAATGGAAAATAAGTAAATAATTATCTTAGGAAAACTCACACACGGCCATCTGAACCCAAACTAAGCATTACCTTGTACTATGGGGATCAGCCACCAGATAAACATACATAAACATTTTAAGTACATACTTATATAGATATTTATACTCGGACACACAGAACAAACATTACTGCTCATCACAGGAAAGTTTGATCTGGATGGGAATCAAACTCACGACCTTCGTCGTAGCAGTCAGGTTCACTAACCCTAGACTAACCGGCCTGTGGAAAATGAGTTATTGAACTGTGCAGTGCTCCTAGCTCTACTTGTGATGACCTTAAGTGATAATCGAGTTAAGCAAACGCGGGCACGATCGGTAGTGGGATAGGTAACCGCTAGCAAAAAAATTCTTGAGCTTCCGTGCTTCGGAGGGCACGGTACACCCTCAGATCCCGTTGCTAATCAGATAACAATGGTTAAGCCATATTAGAGACTTTCGGGCGGGATAAATTCTTCCCACTCTTGGGTTGGGCATTGACCCCTGAACCAACCCGCACTGGAGCATGGCGTATGCCGTGTGCTTAAGCCTCCTCAGTTTATGGATTGACCTGTGGTCAGTAGTGAGCCATTAATGGGTGAATTGTTATTTTAACCTAACAAAAGTTGATTTCTTTACCTTCAATGCCACCAAATATTCCTTATTCTTCAACCACGTGGAGTTGAGGTGGATTCCAAATGGAGCCCTATTTTTGAGGTAATGTCTCTTAAAGTTGTCCATCAGAATGTTATAGACATCTGCTCCTTTGATATTAGAAGGACAGTACTCGAGGGTCGCGCACGTGTGTTCTCCGCTCACCAATGGGTTGACGACCATCTCCCACAGACCTGCGTAGCTCCTGGTTGGACAGTATTGGTTGTTGCCTGGAATTATGTTCGTAATTAAACAAATTCGGCTAGGTGAACATTTTATATGTACAAAGGGTCAATAACCAATTGACAGAAGCAACTCTAATTGATAAAAAAAAAAACTATAATTTTTGTATGCTGTATTTTTTTTTTAATAAAAACGCGTCTGTATTGTCCATCTTATCAAATGCGAAATAATATATATAAAATTTTAATCTTGTTATCAACGGTCGGCATATCTGTTGTACTTACTTAACATCAACCAAATAAAACACAATAATAGGTCATTCAATTACAAAGAGCGAAAGATCGTCACAAAGTTATCGCGTTTTGTGTAACATTAACAATGGGAACTCATAACATCTTACTTAATCTTCTTTCACACGGTCTACTTAAGTATTACATATCATATGTGCCGGGGAAACAATTTAATAAAAAAGAAGGTGTAGCTGAGGAATAGATTTTATGAGAATACTAGAAATACGGGTTCAGCATTGTATTTAAAAAAATGCGAATTTTTTTTTTACCCATGCAGTCATGAGGCATTTTGTAGTCCAGGGTGTAAGGCCAGTAAGGTGGATTAGAGACTGGAGCGACCACCGTGGCGTCGTAAACGAATCCAAACTCTTGCATCATCAGAAATTGTCTGTTCCATCCTACTGAAAGATAGGGTACTCGCATACCTCTGAAATTATTCAAGGAATTTCATTTCTTATTACTGAAAAATATGGTGCTTTTTAACAAGTTTGTAAACGTAATATTAATAACTGTTTGACAGGCCCATTGGTCTAGTGGTTAGTGAACCTGACCTCTGCTCCGAAGGTCGTGGGTTCGATTCCAGCTCACGTCAAACTTTTCTGAGTTGAACAGGAATGTTTGTTCTGTGTCTGGGTGTAATTGTCTATATAAGTATTTATTTAAAAATATATATGTATGTTATCAGTTGTCTGATAACTATAGTACAAGCTAACGCTTATTTTGGGGTCAGATGGCTGTGTGTGAGTTTTCCAAAGATATATATTTATTAATAGTATAATTTATTGTAATAACAAATTTACACATACAAACATTTTACTGTCACAAAATGCCCATACCTGATGAGAGCCGAACCAGGCAGATCTGGAACGACTGGGCTACAAAGCCTTTACTAATAAATTGCCAAAAGATATTATGTAAATCTAAAAATCAAACAACTTTTGATCAAATGTAATGATATTAATATTCCTCATACGGTACAGAAAATATTTTAAACAAAATCGACTCAAATATTCTTAATTTTTTTTTTTAATATTAGATGAGTAATGACATAAATATTCTTCATACAGCACCGGAATTACTTCAAATAATTTTAAACAAAATCGACTCAATCATTAGAAATAAACTTTGAAACTACTTAATCTGTTACTTACCTAAAGTCCTCCATCCATACTCTACTAAATCTGTTTATTATGTTCGCTTGTCCAACCATTTCATCAAACCAATCTTCTACGGTCGCATTTTTAGACCACCATTCTTCTGGTCCGCGGTGTCTGTAATAGCGAAACTCAAAATCATTATATTTGTAGTGTTGATAAAAAGCCTATCTGGTAGACAGTGGCGTAGCTACCTTGGTTGGCACCCGGTGCGGAAGTTGATGGTGTCACCCCATCGAAAGTTAAAAGCATTTATCACTACGTTTTTAACCACACTTTACGAAAGATATGAGAAATGATGCCACTGAGAAGTCAGGAATCCTGGAAGAAATGCTAGCGATTTTATTTATTGTACACTACTCTTGATGTCCAGTCACCGGGTGAGTGTCACACCAAAAAAGGTGACACCTGGTGCTTTCCTCTTCCTACGCCACTGCTGGTAGATAGATTGCCACATAACCTTTTTATCTATGCTAAGTAGGTGTTATTCAGGCTATAATCTATGTCTGTGCTAAATTCCATTTTGATCCGTTCAGTAGTTTTTGCGTAGGAGTAAAAAACATGTATCGATCCATCAAATCCTCATGAATTGACACTAGGAGAGATCCGTGCTCAATAGTGGGCCATTAAAGAGATAAAGACTTACGTTATAGAGTGAACAGCAATCTCGTGTCCATCGTTCCATAATTTCTGTACATGTCTATAATTGGTGTAAGGATGAGATACGAAGAAGGTGGCCTTTATAGCACATCCGTTTGGATTTCTGCGGTCGGAACTGAAGAGATGCTTCGTGTAAATATCCCAGTTCTCGTGGTTGACTGGACCGTCGAATGTGAGCGTGACCATTTGTGGGGTCTGTGGGGATACGTTGAGTTTTATTTGTGCGTGTCCAGATATGGCTGGTTTGCTGTTGTTTGGTTTTGAACTTGCTCTGTCTTGAACGATACAAGGCAAGGCATACATACTTAGTTTGGCTTACGCGTTACCTGCTAGGATGTGATAGACTCGCACGCTTCGATCAATTAAATAGATGTCGCCTCCCATAGAAATTTATCACAAAATACTCTCCGCGTAACTATGCATCTTCGTTGAATTGCCAGTGAATTAAGAGAATTTTCTACGTTCAACCAAATTACATCCATTGTACCTAGTTGTTTGTAATAAATAATTTGATATATCTTTCGGCATTGGAAAGTGTTTATGTGTAGGCTGTTTAAGACGAACTAAACGAAACACCAGCCACCACATTTCAAGTGAGCAGGTATGTGTCTAGACGTATTTTTGGCGTTGACCCGACATCTATTTGTATTATTGATCGAAGTTCACACGAGAACATAAAGATTGAAAAGAAGCAGTACATCGCTGAAATGATCATAATAGAATTATTATTAGTGTGATATTATAGTTAAATGTAGTTTTTATTCGTTATTCGAGGTTATTTTAATATTGTCGTGTGTAACTTTTATCAATGTTCTCGTATACTATTAGGTCCGATCGCGGATTAGCCCACGTTGTACGTTAACGAAAAATAGTCTATTTAATCTCTATCTCTGTGCCAAATTTTATTCAGATCCGTTCAGGAAATTTTGCGTGAAAGTAACAAACATGTGTTCATCGATTCATTCAACTTCACAAACTGACACATTTATTATTTATTACTAGTAAAAACTAAAACACATTAAAGGGCAGGTTTAATAAGATTATTTTAAGATGAAAAATACAAACTTATTGCATTCTAGCTTACACGAATTAACTTGTTTTGGCACTTTAATTTTTTTACCGCAATAACAGCAATACATACGGCATCGAAGAAATTTTCACAGTTTTTATTATTAATAACCGCTATACAATAAAACATCTGGTAGGATGTTCTGAGTGTGGCATGGACAATACAAATTGACAATTAAAAAATTAATCATCCTGGGTTCCCGGTACATTTTATTCTCATGATTACTCAAGGTAATATTTCGTGAGTACCTTCATTTGAATGGCACGCCCGTCTTTGTCTCCTACAAAAATTCTAGACTTTCGTAGCTAACAGGAACAGCAGAGAAACAGTGTCCACGGTACCTCGGGAAATATGATAACACGCACTTTGTACGACAATGTGCCCGTCAAATTATATAAATTTTAATTAATCAAACGTTTAGAAATCTCAGACTAAAATATTTATTTTTTGCTAAACATTAGCTCCAAAGGCATAATTGGCAGCTTTATTAACTAAAATTTGCAAACAGCGAACAAATAACAAACAATCTGTAACAGTCGCACAGACCATCGCGATAAGTCAAAAAACTTTGTATTACTTTATGTGATTGCTTGCATAACACCCGATTGATACTGTGCACTTTTTGCGACGAAACTAGCGCTAATGCCATATAAATAGCAGGATTGCTTTGATACGTAATAGGAATTAGCGATCTACAAACGATTAACCCAAAAATGTCGTATTCATTTTCCGTTTGCAAGTAATAGACACGCAGGCTTCAGCGTCACCACAAACTAACGGCCCGTTCACACATGGGAGTCCGTTTTACTGATACGTTTTAACGGAAACGTCATAAATTTATGCTCTGTTTAGACATAGGAAGTGTATAAAGTGTATAACAGAAAACTCTCAGTATACCGCCGCTATTCTACAAGGATGGACGCTGTATATATCCGCCGCGACGCACACAGTATCTATTCCTTAAAATTCTACGTATCCGTATATTTTTACTGTTCCGTCGTCCAGTATTCGATGACAAAACGGAATGTCATTTTTTT
>DWJZ01000318.1:0-35155 GCA_018249125.1 Asbolis capucinus
CAGACACACAGAACAAACATTCCTGCTCATCACAGAAACGTTTGACCTGGGTGGGAATCGAACCCACGACCTTCGGCCAGATTCGCTAACCATTATACCTACCGGCCAGTCAAAGTTGTATTGTAAATGAAATTATTATTGTATATAATACTAGTAACAAAAATTTTATTAGCCCTTCAATACTTCGCTTAAGCCGTTCGTCCCTTTTCGCAGGAATTCAGGTGGCTTAAAAACTTTCAGTACTCGAGCTGGACACTTGCATTTAAATCAATTCCCAATGAAACAGCGTAGAGGAGTCCTGGCTCCTCAGTTATGAGGCCATTATTGGTTGAAACCACATACTTTCGATGCATCCATAATAACATTCTAGCGTTTACCCAAACGAGTGAGGTATCGTCCCCAAATGGTACATATTTTTTCCAAGATGTGTATTTCTCGTATTCATGGAATGCCGTAAGAATGTCGTGGAACGCCTGGTTGTACCGACAAGAGTAGCTAGACCTTGAGGAAGGTCTTTTTTGCGCTGGACCGATCAGATAAGACCGTGACGAACGTCGATACAAGTGATCGACGCGCAGCTGCCCGGGATTAATGTAAAGCAGTAGTGCTGCTCCTGGGGACGACATGCTTGACCATTACAGCTCAATCAAGAGTACACGATTACAGAGAATTTTTCGTCTAAAAGTGTTGAACCTCTAACTCTCTCCTAAATGACCTACGCCAATGAAAGTATACAGATTTTTGTCCAAAACAAGTAACAAAGAATCTATTAAAATATTTTAAAATACAAGCTTTACTTATAGAGCCCTAATACGAAGAAATACACAAAAATTCGTGATTGTATTGTTAACCGTTGAGGAGTTTCATAGTCCTGAACGTAGTATCAGCTTATGCTTGTCATAAAAATGACGCCGTTAGGACGGAAGGTTTATGCAAAATTTCAGATCCGTAGTGTAAGAGGAAGTGGGTCTGATTAAGATTGCAATTTTTTCCACGTAACAATAAATATAGAAATATTCTAACATACTAATATATGTACATACATATGTACATACACTGCAAGTTAAATAGAAGCTTGTAAAAAACCAGGACAATTCTACCAAAACATCATTCCTAGATACTTCGTTACCATTAAAATGAACTTTTGCTTCAAATATATTCTGAAGTCAGACAATAGTAAGTTGCAAGTACGTCGCTTCTCGTTAGGGCACTTTGAGAGCAGGCTATCGAACAAACTTATCAACAACTTTCCTCAAAGGGTTTTAGATAGGGTTGCTGCATTATAGATTTTAGTTCACAAGAAATTATTTATAAATTAAAAATACAACTAGGTCTACTATAATTAAGTAAATAGACTAGAATAATCCGTAAATCATTTATACTAGTATTACAAATTCGAAAGTAACTGTCTGTCTATTGTTTAAGCCTGAACTGCTGAACTGATTTTGATGAAACTTGATCCAAAGGTATAAAAAATCAATAGTAATAATTTTTCCCCCTTTCAATATACATTTATTTATATGTCTTGCCGTGACCATTACCCATGCAACTGGGTCGAAATATCGATATTATAATACACCAATCGTGAGTACCGTCTGCATTAAAATGTATACATTTATGTGTATACATTAATAAAGTCAACGAGGGCATCGATAGTTATTAGCAAATAGGTATCTGTTTTCTTTACTGTTGCTTAGTTAATATTTATACCTCAAATTTCACGTTCACATCATCCTACAAATTGCAAGTTGCACCACCTTTCCCGAGGCACCGTGGCCACTGTTCCACTCCTACCCTTGTTAGCTACGACCATCCTACTACCATAGAGAATACTTGTAAGAGAAAATGTTTGTCGTCTCATCTAAATACGAGTAAGCCTGCATGTAAAAATTAGCTTAATAGTAATCATGTGGAAAAAATGTACCGACGGAACCCAGTTCAACAAAATACGACTAAAAACGTATTTTTTTTTAATCGACCTTGGTTATATTAGTAGTTTTAAGATTTTTCTTTGACGTCATCATTGAGTAGCTTAATACGGCTTAATACTAAAACACCAATTCTGATTTTGTGTCCAACCCTGGACGCTTCCATTTATTTCACTAAGACGCCCTCTCTCGTCTTATCTAAATCTTTTACTCTACAGATAGTGTAATACAAAGAAAAAGGTTGCGCTGTGTGACGACAGCGCACCCTCGCGGCCCTCAGTGACGCGTAAAATAAATATATTTGGGATATTGTTGATTTGAGACAAGTGCAGATTGACTCGATTTCTTACAAGTTTGCTTTAGAAAGGGTTCGATTGAATAATTGAATAACGAAGTAATGAAAATACACATTTGAATAACAATACAATATAGGATAGGTTAAACATCACTTTTACATCGATCAAGAAATACATTTGGGTTCAGTCAGGCTGGAGTTTATAGCTCGGCTTGTTTAGATTGTATTTAATTGAAAAAGTTAGCAAAAATGGGCGCGGTCGGTAGAAGGATGTGTGACCGCGGTTGGCAAAAAAAATATTTTCAACCCAAATATTTTCAACCCAAATGAAAATAAACTAAATAAAAAAATCAACTTGCAGAGTAGCTGAAAAACAATAGACCCTGTCTTCAAATACTTGCCTGACTGAACTTTAGAATTCTTCAGTTCTGAAAGCTGATCGTTAAAACTAAGAGGAAATAGAGTTATAAGGGCCTTGTAGCCTAGTTAGTGGAAGGTTGAAGCGATCATAGGCCGGTTGTTTCGATTAAAAGCGATCGAAAATGTTAAGCATCAGCAGGCGCGGTCAGTAGGAGGATGGGTGACCGCCAGTGGTGAAAATTTCATGAGCGCTTCCGTGCATTGAAGGGCACATAAAGCGGTTTCTTTTGTTATCGTTAAAAAGAAATCCTTAAGCTATTAAAAAAACTAGATTTTTTTAAGAACTTGAAAACATAATTATCTCTAAAATGCCCATCTAGCCCACACACATTTTAAATATTTCGTCAAAACAGTGTTTGCTGTGTCAGCTAGTAGACTTATAAAAACTCAATGTCGGTCTGTGTAGATAGCACGTGACTACATCACGCAATACGACACGCGCCGGACATAGACTTACAAGCGAATAGATATGTTGGCTGCATCCCGTCCTGGCCCACTACTGAGCACGGGTATCCCTTCATACTTATTTATTTATTTAGTGCTTTAAAAAAACATGCACACACATTATTAATTACACACAATCATAATATGTTCATATGTATGTATGTATGTTTAGTGCTGCCTCAATTATAGGTACATGACGTGGTCAAACTACTGAGTGATATTAATAATATTTATTTTCCATTATTCTAGTTGTATTATTATAACATTATAATATAACATGATTACACTATTGTTATATATCAAGTATACAATTAAATTACATATATTAATTAAAATTACAAATTGATTATTATAAATTACTATAAGATTATTATAAATATAAATTTATTAACACCATTGCAGATTTACACCATTGCTAAATTTAGATTTAGAGAATATTGAGGAGGATTAGAACTCCACCACGCTGCTCCACGCTGCACACGTGGATAGGTTAACCTACTTTACACGTGGATAGGTTAAGTATCGGAAGTTTTTATGCCCCCTTAATATCTCTGATCTATCGATTTTTCCATCAATGTTTCCACTCGATGTTTTATTCATTGTTTTCAGTCTTTATATTAGTAAATTTTTCTATATAATTTCAGTTCTAAATATCAGTTGATCTACGTCGTACTTCACCCACTCAGGCCAAGCAAGTTCTGAGTTAATTTTGTACAGAAATAATATTAGCCGACATTGTAACTACGTGCCAGTGACGTGGCGAGGACAATGACCTCACATCAAAACAATCGTAAAATTGAGTTCAATCGAACTATTAATACTGATAATTTTCTAAATGTTAATTTTAGAAACGGTTACTCTTTAGCGTAACTGAAGGGAGTTACGCCCTTATACGACAAGCAATAACTCCTATCGTTAACGCCGTATCGACAACGGAAAATAGTAAGGTAGCTATTAAGAGTAATACAAAGTAGTTACGCCCTTATAGACGAAACAAAAAGAGCGTAATTCTTACGTGTTACATTTAAGAGTTACGTCCTTACTGTTTTTTGTCGTCGATATATTCAATCTGTGACAGCGCTGGCTCTACATGGAAGTTATGTGGAGTAATTATTAGTGGAAGTTTTTAGTAACGAGTAGAAACTATGACAATGATTTTTAATTTTGTTGTCATATGTTTGTCTGTGCTTTGTGCACACTAATCTAGAATTATCAGGATAAATCTGATTTACTTTCCGGGATAATATGTAACCTATGTCACTGCTGAGAGTCCATTGTACACATTGGCGAAAGATTTTTCAAAATCGGTCCAGTAGTTTTTCCACATTATAGTGTATAAATAAAGTTGCTTACGCACCCATACCTTGCACGAAGATTCAGTATCGCAGGTAGCATGTACAGTACTAATAACGCCCGAGAACAAACATTTATGTCACATACCGCGACCGAGAATCAAACCCGTAACTCAACAGGATCACGACCAACTACAGAACCAATACCACTTAGGCAAATTAAAAAAAACAATAAAATTGCTGCGGAAACAATAATGTGTAGCAAGAAATTTGTCCGCAGATAATTTTATAGAGCTGGAGCTAAAAATAAACAAACCCCGGCTTGGCTTCGTTCTTACAAAGCAATTCTTGGTTATTTTCACACTTCCCAGAATATAAAGCTATTGTTTACTTTTAAACCTACCCTACTCTTGATTTAAATTAGTACCAAGCCTCACTTTGTTTCGGTACCATTTAAATACTCGTTTTAAAATAACTGGTACACTTTTGTATTATTCGTGTACAACGGTGGGATACTTAAAAATCAAGCTTTTATTCAACCCCGATAAAAAGAAAGTTGAGGAGTTGCCTTATAAACCTTATATTGTCAAAACAAACTAACATACATAAACAAACAACGTAAATAAAACAAATGCTTCTAAATAAGTGCTAACACATTTTCAGTCAATTTCGTTAACATCGAATTAATTACTCATTCAACGAGAATCGATTCGAAAGATCATTTAAATATTTGATTTTCGAATCGCCAACCGGCCTTCATTTCCTAGAATTCGATCGATTCTAATCATGATTCCACTGTATCGGAGCCCTTTGGCTTGCATTGGCCCTAAGTGATCGAGTGATTGAAGCAATCAATACGGATACTACGCCCAGCTAGTAGCGAAAATAAAAGAATCCGTACTTCGAAAGGCACGTAACACCATCGGTAAACATCAGATTGACTAAATAAATACTTCCGATACGTACCCAAGTGAATTTAGTCATTAAACCCCAACCAAGGCCTCGGTAGAGAATGCAGGCCTCCTTAGGTATGATTGGAACTTCTGTAGGTAGATGTCGGTGGCCGACAAAAAAGTGTCTCGACACATACCAGCGTAAATGTGGGCTGGTGTTTTCTTTAATTCATTCACCAACACACACAATGAACACAATTATTTCACGATTCCGGAAAGTGTATTCTGATTTTTAATTATAACCAATGAATGAACCAGACCAATTTATACAACCAAAAAAATAGATCATATTAGTTTGAATGTAGAATGTGTTAAAAACTTTTGCTTAGTTCGTTTGTTACTTAAGGAAGATGTATACGTTTATTAATGCGGACAGTATTTTGTGTTAAATCATTGCGACATCTAATATATTCTTGATCGAAGAATTGACATAACTGCATCGATTCGACACGATTACGACCGCAACCAAATCGATTAGTGGTCGTCTGTCGCAGCAGCTACGCGATTGTTTACGGAAGTCATTTTTATAACTGACGCAGTACAATGTCAATAAACATTCAATGTCATCATTATGCGTGACTATTTAATTGAGAAAACGTGGATTCTTAAATTTATATAATAATTATCCCCCGCCAGGGTCTTCTTTCAGAATGATTTGGGTATAGAATCATTTACTTGAATACTTCTTTTATAATTGAATTCTAAGTTATTCCGGTTTTGTCGTCATTTTTTCTCTGCTATTATAACATTTATTGACTCTATTATAATTGTTACGCTTTTTCTGTGTGAAAATTTTGAACCAGCACACAATATTCATGGATATCGTGTAGGTATTTGTAAAGTTAGTCTAACCCAAATCAGCTATTTGGATTTCAAGTAGAAATCTCACGAGACCGATATGCAACAACGGTATCTGGAGTTCTTTTCAATTTCAACCTTAAAGTAACCAAACTTAGTCTATTTCTACAAAACCATGAACAATCCTATATCCGTGCGTGATAAGATAAGGTGAGATAAGAGATTTTGTACCTTCTTAAGAGATGTCTCTTTTGTCCACAGTATTAACCATGCATATTGAAGTGCAAGTTGCCCTTAACTTCGTCATATCGTACCTGTACAACAAGCTTCCTCGTCGACGAGTGAACATATTCGGGGAAGAACTGGAGAAGGCTCTCAAAGACAAATTCCGGGGTCACTGGTACCCTGACCGGCCGTGTAGGGGCTCTGCGTTCCGTTGCCTGAAGACTGGTGGGCCTCTCGATCCTGTACTGGAAAGAGCGGCGCGGGAATCTGGGGTGCCAGTTCGAGATGTTTTGGAACACCTTCCGAGGGATCTCGCCGTTTGGGTTGATCCAGGTAATTTATTTTATACTGTTATCATAAAGTAGAAGCAACTTTGAAGATGGTTGAAATTTGAATGGATCGCTACGGAAAAGGGAGGGGCTTTTCGTGATTCGAAGAATGCCTTTTATTCGTTAGGTACTCGGTGCAAATTCGATCTGGAATTTTTACCATAGAAATTATTATTATTACTATTATTCCATTTATTCCTGGATAGCAACTTCAAATGATGCCCTAACCTCTTCTTGTTTACAAGGGTTAGAGGTCTAGAGAAGCCTTATTCAGTGCTGTAAAAGAGAGTACATTAGCTATAGCTGTTACATAATAGATGAACCTCGTCGTGCTTATTGATCAGATAATCAGTCACGAAACTCACGAAGACTTGTCATTTTTAGGAAAATGGACGAGAAATCTATATTTAATGCGATATTAATAGCCGATAATGTCGGGCACTACTTTCTTGAAGAATGTGCTTAATAAAGCATATCGGGGATTTACTAACATGGCTTTAAGCCAATGGTCCACTATTGAGCCTGCGTTTCTCCTCGGGACTGAGGAGATCTAAAACTCCAACGCGCTAAACCAGTGCGGAGAGGTGCAGGGGTTAGTGGCCAACCAACATCAGTCTCATTGTTATCGTTAGATGTTAATTCTGGGGTCATGTTGGAGGCCCTCCGGCGACATAAAACTTGACACTTTGGTAGGCCACTAACCCATTTTAATTGTACTCTTATCTGTAAAGACAATCCCTGAAGTAGGCTACATTAAAACTGATGCAGAAATTACCCCAAAGTGTGTTAAAGAACTCCTAAAAGAAATATTGGTCTGGATTCTGTCATTTTATTATTTCTTCTTTTCAGGCGAAGTATCCTACCGCATCGGTGAGAAGGGAGCGGTAAAGGTGCTCTTCAGCAGCGATGAACGAGCTGCAGATGAAAGGACTGATAGAGAGGTAAGGCATTTTGTTAGTAGATGATGGTCCTGGAGTGCCAATAGTTGAAAAGTGACCCTGGGAAGTGGGTTTCCGATTTATTTTCAACTTAATGTGTAATTTATGTGTAACAGTCCGGCGTTTTTGGGAAAAGTTTGGATAGCAAACGGCCTTAAACTGCCCTAGAATCTCACGGCAAAATTAGGTGACACCATTAATGCGTTAATTAGAAATTTAAATCATCTCCGTAATATTCTGCAGTTCATTTAAGATGGAAATGGTCGGGTATAAAGTAAACAGACCATTTTTACTGAGAGCACATTATAGTGATAAAAAATAGTCTGTGTTCTTTCTCAAGTTTCAGTCTATTTGTGTTGCTAATTTCGTCAAATTCGTTCCAGTGTTTTATAATTTAAGATCAATAATATTAGTAGGTAGGGATGTTAAATAATTGTGGAGAATGAGCCATAGGTATTAGGTAAAATCGCTGTAGATTAAATTAATATACCTGCAGTAACTAGGTACATAATAGTGGATAACAATACCAATTAATTCAATGTCACTTTTCTTTATTGCAGGTGACTCGAGCCTTCAACCCTGAAGCGCAGTGCTTCCGGCCGGTGGAGCCCGCGGCGGCGCCTTCCCCTCCCACCCCCGCGGCCTTCTCCCCCGCGCCGCCCTTCCGAGCGCAGCCGCTCACCTTCACCACGGCCACGTTCGCGCAGACCAAGTTCGGCAGCACCAAGCTCAAGACGAGCAGCAAGCGCGCCAACCGCATGTCACCCACCGAGTTCAGCAACTACATCAAACAGCGCGCCGTGCAGCAGCAACTAGCGGCGCGCGCGCTGTCGCCCGCCGCGGACCCCGCCACCTACTTCGTCCCCCGCCGCGACGCGCCCCCCGCGCCGCCCGCGTACCCCTCCGCGCAGGCACACGCGCATCTCCTACTCGCCAACTGAAACGAACTCGCGCGCTAACCGCCCCGCGCGACCCGCTCATAGAGTCTTTACTTTTATACGAGAGAGACGCGCGCCGCGATTTATTTTTTTATTTTCCGCGGGGGCGTCCCGCGCCGCCCGTCGCTTGTGATATCCGTACGATTTTCCATAACTTTTTGTATTCTCGTTCGTTACGTCGATGTGTAAATTTATCGATAGGAGCAATAATCGGCCGCGCGACTCGCCGGCGATTTATTTTCGTAATATTTAAAGCCGAGTCGGGTTTTTGATGTCTTCGTTCGATATCGATGTAATATTCGTAGGGTGTAAGGGAGCGAAGGGCCGAGTGGCCTCGTGCGCTTACGACGACGTACCTTCTTGAGCGAGCGAGTCTGTATACATACGTCCTCCATTCTAAGAAATACTGATATTTAAATATGTATACATAATATATATTCGTACGCGAAACGTCTAATTTTTCATATGGATACGAAGGCCAATAGAGAAATTACGTATTTTTAATATTGAAATTGATAATTCATACTCTCTAAGTGTATAGCGTACTGTATGTATTGTACTCATATATAGCTATCTATGTAATATGTAAACTTTTGCATATCCGGTCGGACGGTGCGGGCCCGGCCGAAGGCGTCGGAGATCTCACATAGCGTAATCATCATTCGTACGATTGTACCCTAATTATAATATAATATACATAATAGGTTTAGCTACGTTTCAATCTAACAGTATTTTTTTAAGAAGATATTAGTCCTCATGTACATTGCCGGTCGACTGCACCGCGGCGGCCGGCCTTAGTCTGTATGGTATACTTATTATAATATTGTTATAAAAGACATGAATATGGATAAATGATAGAAAAAAAAATATTTCTCAATTCGTAAAGTAACGGGTGCATGCAAATTCATGGAAATACTACGTGTTATTTATCTTTTTTATATTTCACTCGGCGATTGAGCGCAGTGTTTCAAACGAGGTCGGTCGTAGCGATAGGTAGCTTGGCTGTAGCGGTATGCGGGTAGCGGCTTGTCATTGGTCCCGGGACGAGCGTCGCGTGCGTGACAGACGGATGCGACGGGACGCGGTCACGGCACGCGCCCGCGCCGCGTCCCGCACTCGGCGCATGTGCGACGCGTTATGTCTACGTGACATGATTTCCGGAACACCGACGAGTATAACCGAGGCGGATGGTATAACCTAGCGTCGACGTTAGATTGTATCATTGAGTGACGTCCGAGCCTCGGAGACGCGTCACCACCACACGCCGTCCCTCACTAGTGCGCCCCTCATTGCACAACGATGACAAGTCGCGTACGGAAATGTGCAAATATTTTTTTACTATTTTTATATTTTGATTTAGATTAAGTCTAGTTGTATGATTTCACACATACCTTTAATATGTACTTTATTAATACCCTATTCTTGTTAAATTACGTAATATCTAATATAAATTGATCCCGGTTGGAACACTGATCAGGAAGCTACAGTATTTTGTAGATAAAATCTATAATGTAAGTTTAATAATAATACAAGTTAGCGTAATGAGATTTTTTATTAATAAAGATACTTTTTATTTTTCTTTCTTTTGTAAGATATATTCGACGGAAGTGTTAAAGATAATATAATACATATTTGCATATAGTAAAGCGGCTCTCCATGTCCGCTATATAATTAGTCAATAATAATTTTTCATATTGTTGTACGACTTTTTAAGTTTATATTAAAATGTTTTGTGCAATCTATTACTGTGTTTCAATTATTATAGAAATTGGGCCGTCCTTCGTATTTGCACAAATTATACAATTCCACAAATTATACAATTCCACAAGTTATACAATTACTAAATGGTACCATTTCTCTTATTCTCAAGAAGGTACCATTTTTCTTATACCGAATTGGGAAATAAAAGATTTTCCCCTTTCTGAAATCGTGCCTCAGATAAATGAATATGAAAATGTGATCGAATGTTACACTTTAATTATATACACTACTTGGCACCCATTTGGATCTTATTAATTACATTGAATTCGATTTTAACTTTACTCTCAATAACAAATTTGTATCATTGGTGAGATTTTAATAATTTTTATACAGAGATCACTATAAGACAGAAATTAAGACAACGGAGACGCTAGACTTTGCTGTTAGAAAATGGTAAAAATGTAAATCGACGAGACTTAAAAAAATATATAGCTTTGGTCAAACCATAGCTAATATATATTCTTGTTTATTTGGATGATAATTATTGTCACTAAATATCATGAGGTTTAATAACAATGCAAACGATAGGATTAAGTACAAATTGGCGAGTGGTAGAATCTGGCAAGGCGAGGCGAGACGATAATGGCACGAAGAGAAGAGCGACGATTCACAATGACCACCATAAATATCGTTACGGAAAAGAGATGCCATATTTTTCTCCATCATGTCATTCCCATACATTTTTAAGTAGTGTTTGTCGTGAACGATTACAGAAAAGGCATCAAGATTCAAGGCCCTGGTTCTGTAGCTAAGGCCAGACATAATCAAACATTATTGCTACAATACCAAGCACAATTTGTAGTTTTCTTACGTAGGTAATTACTAAGAAAAACTCAGACATAAAGTGACAATTTTTAAGTGTCAAAGCGTGACACTGCTTTCGTTACTTTGGATGTAAATAAAACAAAAATACGAAAATGTAGAATATTTAAACACGACAATTGGATTGTACTCTACAGGCGGTCTCAGTTATAAGCCCAGTAAGTTTTAATGTTGAAAAAATTTCCTCTCATTACATTAAATAAAATGTACTTCTTTCTCCCATATGTTTGTAACACCAGACTGGGCTCTTGGTAACAAATCGTCGGTTTCTTCTCGTCTAAAAAATTGTCTTCTTTGAAACACATTAGTCTACATGAATTTTTTCGAGTTAGATTTATTTGCAAAACCCCATTTTGTTCTCACTGGAGACAGCGGCCCAGGTAAATTACAGTGTAACAATCCCGCCCAAATCGGGACTTTTGGCCTTACGTATAAACAAAAAAGGGAAGAATACAAATACTAAATAAAAATTCGTTTATATAATTAAGTCACTTTATTTATCAAACCACATAAGATGACAAAAATGTACCTCATCTATGGACAGTTTGGTTTTCTAATCGCCTCTGTTTATACAAAATTGTTATCAGCTAAGTACTATAGGACACAAACTTGACCAACGGATCGCCAAACGTTCCAACGCACCAAAGAAACCACCAAATTTAAATAAAGAATTACTTAATAATCTGTGCAATCGGTATCTATAATCTTCAAACTACATTGTAAAAGGTTATAATTATAAGTATACAAAATGGTAGGTTACTACTGTAAGTCTACTTTCGGTAAAAAATGTTATATTTTCTGAATAAACATATAAATTCATATTCCTAGATTATTATTGTTTTTAAACTACAAAGTACCGGTGGTACTAAAGTATGAATAAAAAATATTAGGTGCGATATAAGAATATATATAAAAACGGATAACTAATTAATGCCATTTATAGTATATGGACGTATTATTAATTTAAACAAATATACCGATCACAATATACAGACAAAACATCGTAGATTTTAGCAAAACTAATTTAAATTGCAAATTGATACCACTTAAAAAATTAAAAAAAAAAAACAGTTCTTAAAACAAATCATTCTCAGTCTAATTTTAACTCGTTAACCTATTTTTCTTAAGTTTAGAATCTTTAAAACTTGGTTGCAAAGAATTCAAGTATCTGTCTTTGAGTCTTTTTTCTTGTCTCATAGCAAAAGTTCAGTGTTACGAAAATAATTAGAACATAGTGTGGTACATAGATTTTGGTTGGATATAATATCATTCCAGTCGGGTAAAAAGGAAAAATTAATATTGAATCTGTTTCAAACCTACAACTTAATATAACTTGTATATAATTCAGAACACACAACTCAAAATAATCTATGCAAAACATACAATTTATATCTTTATCAGCTATTGTAGGGTCAACAAAAAATTTGATGGGACTACTTATCAAGGATATTGAATTTTTATCATCTGAAACCATGTCAATACAAAAAATGCTTCGGTTATTGCGGGTAGACCTTTGACGATTGAACACCAAAACGTACATATATATTAAAAAAAAATATATTTTTGTTTCTTTTTATACGCATACTATGGTCCGACCGCGGCTAAGCCCGTATGGTGCCAATGTTGATAAAAAGTAGCCCATCCTACACTCCAGATCATCAACTACATACACATAAAATAGACATGCCGGTTGGTCTAGTGGTTAGTGAACCTGATTGCTACATTAAAAGGTCGTGGGTTCAATTCCCACCCAGGTTCAACTTTTTTGTGATAAGCAGGAATGTTTGTTCTGTGTGTCTGAGTGTAAATATCTATACAAGGATGTATTTAAAAATATTTGTGAATGTTTCAGTTATCTGATCACCATGGTACAAGCTAATGCTTAGTTTGGAGTCAGATGGCCATGTGTGAGCTGGCCATCCAAACTGTACCCTGTAACCTTTAAAAAAATTGACATGCTCTCAGATAACAATATCATTAAATTTTAACATGAATACCAACTAGGGTGAAGGCATTTCAAAATCTTATACAGTGATGACGTTGTCATGGTTAGACCGAGTATTTTATTCACAAAATTGTTATTTTTCGTTGGTCAATATATAAATTATAATATGTATATTCAAAATTTGCAAGTGATATTGATATACCTGTTATCCAAAATATAAATAATGGATACATAATCATATTTATAAAACGGAACATAGCATGATAGGATTTTAAATATACAAATGAATATTTTATAGTCACAAAAATATTAGGCTCTCTATTATTTACAATAGAATAAAAAACCTTATGTGTATACAAACTGCCGTCAATTTATACATTAGAAGCTAATTTTCAAGGTTGAATATAATTGCTTTATACATTCGAACGGTATATTCTTTAGATTACACTGATAACTGTATTTTAACAATATTTGATTGAAATTAAAATTCTTGAGAAAGTAATGGGATAGCATCAAATGCATGTACATTAAAGTATCAGATTTTGAAACAGGAATTTTAATAATTGGTTACAGGCCTTCGATAATTATTGCGTTAGAATTTTGGCACTATTTTATATACAATAAGAACTGTTAATATCTTCACACATAAAAACAGCCAAAACAATAATTATTTAGCAAACCTACCAAAATGCAGAAACATTATATCACCATAGATGAGGAAATATGTCATACGTGGTTAACTGAGTTTTTATAAAATATACATTTGCAATTACTACAAAATAATCAGTACATTTTAATGAAAATTAAAACAAACCTTCCGTTTTCAATTGAAACATTAAATTGCTAATAATAATTCATAGAATAAAATATTTACAAACTGCAAAAGCTCAACTAAATACTAATTAAAACTAAAAACACGACAAAGATCACAGTGACCTCACCAAAAGTACAGACAATTTTAAAGACGCGTAAAAGTCATACTTATACATATTAAGTTTTGCATTAACCGATATTGACTAATATATAAATTTTGGCCCATGATTCCAGTATTTAAAAATATAAATGTAGATCAATTTCACATTTCAGTAAAATAAAAATCCACTTTCGACATTACTCCAGTAAATAACGACGTCACATCCATTGGTATGATCTTGTTAATCTCCTTAATCACAAAGGACAGCGTAACCAAATAAATAATACATTAAATGAGCATGCTTATGAATAAAAAGATATGATTGAAAATAAAAATAAACTTAAAATAACACTGCTTAATAAAATGTCACCATAGAGAGGAATGAAAACTTAAAACAGTACGGACAATTAAAAAATTCGCGTATAAGAAGAGCATTGGAAGTCACTAATGGTTATATTTACAATTTAGAGTACACGTCAGTTATCAAGACAAGGCCGCCGCATTCATTGAAACGTAAGAAAGACTTCACACTAGTTACATACGTCACTCGCCCAAGGCAGTGATAATTCTCAACTGGGATGTGGCATCAGTGAGCCATTTCAATATGACGCTGCAAACTCTTTTTATTCATATAAGACCGGTCGCACATGGCACAAGGGAAGCCAACTTTGTCGTTTTCAGAATGTCTCGCTCTGGTGTGCGACGAAAGATCCAGAGCTCTTGCAAAGTATACTTTGCAAATGTTGCAAAAGAACTTGGTGGGCGTCGCGTGCATCGCGCGATGAGCGATCAGATCGCGGGGTGTCGCAACGCCATCACCACACTGGCTACAAGTAAACTCGCCCGGTTGTTGAACATTACTAACTCCCTCGTCGTCAGACTCGCCTGTTTCCTCCCCTTCCCCGTCCCCATCACCATGTTGTAACGTACGATGCGCATTCAACTCGTTTGCAGTTTCGAACGACATTTCACATACATCACACACATGAGCCTCGTCTTCCATTTGAGTTCCCGTTGAACTACCTTCACCTCCGTCATAATGCTTCTTCATGTGAACTATTAACGTCGATTTCCGTGTGAAACTTTTATCGCAAACCGGACAGAAGACAGAATTAGGCTGGTGAACCTCGTCCATGTGACGTTGGTATGCCGCCCGCTTCGTGAATTCCTTGTCACATAAATTACAATACCTATCATCCACTCCCGAGGACGAATTATTTTGTTGATCCATTTCTACGGAATCGTCCGATCGTAATTTCTTATTTGGGTTAACCACGGTTACTTCCACTTCAGGTGGTAACCTTCGTTTGGCAACCGTGCTCGACGGGGTTGTATGTTGAACCTTGGCCAGTTGAACAGCATCGACTACCTCATGTTTACTCACTTTGCTTGTAACTTTATGTTGCGGCATCCAAAGACCGGAGTTATTGGCAGCGGCTTTGCCGTCGGGGGAACGTAAATGCCAACCACGGTGGCTCTTAAGCGCTGCAATTGACGTGTAACTCTTGTGACAGATCTCGCAATCAAAAGTTTGCGGTTGAGATTGCATCTGATTGAGGCATTGATGATTTTGCAAAGCGAGAAGTCCTACGAACTGTTTCCCACATGTGTCACATGGATATCGTGCCTGATACTCAGCATTAGGGTCCATTGAATCCTGGTCTTGATCATAGTCAGGTTCCATTTCTTGAGAAATTTCTTGCTTGCTAGGCCCCTGACTAGCATTGTAACCCAACAATTCTTGCGCATGAGCAGCTCTCAAGTGCTCATAAAGCTCGACCGTTGAACTAAGCGGTTTACCACAGATCTTGCACATCTGCACGGTAGATTTATGGACATTTTTCCTGTGACGATAATAGGATTTTTTATCAGCAAAACTTATTTTGCATATAGTACAACTCGACCGTCCAGACGATTCATTTGGTGTTCCTTGATTATCAGGAGTACCGATAGCACTGGCGTTAATAATTCCATGCTTGGCGCGTTTATGCTTCCACAAACTCGTTCTAAGAGGGAATCGCTTGTAGCACAATTCACAAGAATATGGCATAGGATCTTGTGCCGGCGGCTGCGGCTGTGGTGGTGGTGCATTGTTAGTCATATTTGTAAAGTTGAAACTGTTAAACTGCGGGGTCGACAACATAGCGCCGTTTTCATCTATATTGTAATCGTCTTCTTCTGTAGACGCTGCCATGGTATTCTCTTCACTATCGTTTCTGTCGTTAATCAAATCAGCATGTAGGACTTTTTTATGTTTCCATATATTTTTCTTATGCATAAAACCTTTGCCACATATATCACAAGAATAGGGTGCGTTAGGAACATTACAATTTGGCTTGAATGATAGGAAACTTGGTTGGACCATAGAAAAGTGTCGTATTGGCTTTCCAATAATTTGAGGTGGGAATCCTTTCTGATTCGTCTCTCCAGGCTTCCTGTTAGTAGTTGGTACTTTAGAATGGATGCGCATATGATTAGAATATGCTTGGCGGCTTTTGAACGATCTGATACAAATGTCGCAGAAGAATTCCGTTTCCAAAGAGTTATATCCTCCTGAGCCGGGATGAAGTTGTTGGACGTGTTCAGCGAGCTTTTGAGGAGTACTGTACGAATTGGAACAAATGTTGCAAGGATAAAATTTTACACGCAAGTGTGTATTTTTATGTTCGGCCAGCTCAGAGGGTCGTAAAAATTTCTTTTCGCATTGATCACAATGATGAGCAACTTGATTGTGTTCAGCCACTTGATGATCAGTCCAGGCGTCTACAGTCTCAAATATGGCATTGCATTCGGTGCAAGAGTAGTGATATTCTTCAGCTTCTTCTTTAACAAGAGACATGTCAGGTTCTGTTGAAATCTGTACACCCAGAGATCTATCAGAGTGTTGCATGTATATGTGCTTATTCAGATCTGCAGCTTGTTCGAATTTCGCGTCGCAATGCTGGCAGTAATGTGGAGTTTCCTCGTTATGAATAATTTTCAAGTGTTTGACCAAATTAGGATAACTGCTGTTCTTTTTGCCACATAGAGGGCAATCTGTTGGTCGACCATCAACACATTTGTTATGGCTATCAGACAAATCAAAGTTGCCAGCATGTACGGCTAAGGCATGATCATTGAAGTCTTGCATATTCACAAACTTTTCTGAGCATAAGTCACACGAAATATACACAGTACATTCGCCATTTCGGATGTGTTTCTTCCATAACTTCGTATCTTTAAATCTAGATCCACAATGGACACAAGCCAAATGAACTTTGGATTGATTATCTTCATGAACATCCAATACATGTTTCATTATAAATTGTTTCAACTGGAATTTCGCTGGACACAGTTTGCAGGAGTAAGACCTAGCATTAAATATGTCTTTGTATTGAACCTTAGGATCTTTTGGTTCATCTTCTAAAACAAGATCCTCTGTAATTCCATTCTCATTGTATATTATCTTCCATAAATCAGTGCAGGTATTAGACCTCATGTGACTAAGTAAAGCACCAATGTGGCTGAAAGTTATTACGCAATTATAACAAGTATGTTTGGGAACTTTATGGCCATTCTTTTGTAAATGTTGAATAACTGCTTTTCTGCGCGGATGTTCCCTATTGCAGCAAAGGCATTTTTTAGTATTAATCTGTTCGATGATGTCACGATACTTAACAATGAAATCTCGTTGCAGTTTAGTGACATAGGTCTTATTTGGGTCTAGCTCTTTAACATTTTCATCGCCATCTATTGTGTCGTTTGCATCGGCTGATTCAAAGTCTTCCTCTTCCTCTTCATTTAATTCACTATTGTAGGAGTTATTCTGCATATCTTCATTAATCTCTACAACAGGCGCTAGGCTCGCTGGCGGAAGTTCATCATCATCATCTTCATAATTTTCATCCTGATGATTTTGATCTTCATTTTCTCTTTCCTCGTCTTCTTTTGCTTGTTCGTCATCTTTATTGTTTTCATTATTTTCCGTATCACCATCAGTTTTATTTCCAGCATCTTCCCGATTCTGTTTCTTAGCATCACTGTATTCTGTTGCTACGTTTTCTTGATCGTTAGGATTATCTCCGTTATTGTCTTGTTCATTTTCTTGTTCATCCTCACGCTCATTTTCTTGCTGTCGAGCGATTTCGATTTCATTGTCAGTATCCATATCGACAGTATCATAGTTCTGACCATGATTGTTAGATTTAAATTGATGTGGTTCGACGTCCTCGTCGTTTTGGTTCACAAAACCATCAGGCTCAGACAGAATCGCCTCTACTTGAAAAGATGCTATTTCCGGTTCTGATATTAAAGTTTCAGGGCTTTCTGGACCAGAATTTATTATTTCTGGCTCTGAAATCAGTACTTCAGGCTTGGTTGTTAACAGCGTTTTCAAAATCTGAGGTTCCTTCTTTTTAATTTGTAAATCTTTCAATGCTTTAATACGCAGTGGATAGGGCAGATTGTTTTGTTGGGGTTTTATAGTTTTGATTGGTATTGGTTTTGCTGGAGTGATAGTTTTTTGTGGAACAGCTTTGGTTGGAATGTTCTTCGGAAGAAGTTGCATTTTATGACTAATAGGGTTAGGCATCAGCCGAGCTTTGGGATTAAAAGGATTAGGCCTAAGTTTTGGCTGTAGGTGTGATGAGGTTTTCTTGTGGGTTGTTTTGTTTGTGTATCTATCGAAACCGTGTGAAGTAAGTTCATGGCGTCTTGCATTATGAGAGTATCTGTAAGATCGCCCGCAAACGAGACAGTCTTTAGATGCAAGTTGTTGAATACCTTGAAGTGCGTGTAAAGTTTGACCAGTCGGGCGCATAACGGTGATGGAAACTTCTGGCATATTAGGAACATTCACAATTGGTGGATAAGTTTGGGACTCATTAATCTCGTCATCGTCTTCATCATCATCTTCATCCTTGTCCGTATCTGCGCCCTGAAAATAAAACACAAGATTTTATAATTACTACTTCGTAAGTGTGCCTGGATAAATATGAAAAAATATTGTGTTTTGTTCTTATGCATTATTACCCAGCAATCGGATACACAATGATGAGTTACTAGGATAAATAATAAAATAACATAAGCTAATATTAATTTAATTACGACCAAATATCTTAAGAAATATATTTTTTATCATTTATTGTCATAAAGTGAGAACGCCTTTAAAGATTTCATTAATATCAATTAAAGTTAACTAAAAGCTTATTAATGATTTTTACAAAAAAAAAATTAAGACGAATGTGCAAAAATTCTATAACCGGGGATGCAGCTAATTACTAATAAATAAAACTAACTTTACTAAGTTCTTAAAAAGGAAGAAAATATTTCTTGCAAAATGAAAAAAATTACACTAAAATTAAAAAAAATATCCAGTATGATCGAGTGATGATTAACTTAGTTAACTTAACAACTGATGGATTAACTTTTTCTGGTTTATATTTGGGTATATTTCCCAAGAATTCATATCATCAATTAATATAATTGTCATAAGTACATGAAATTCTGTTGACATATATACTTCGGAGAATAATTTACTGGAGGTTTTTAGTAATGAAAAAAAACCAAAACAATATGGTTTAGAAATTTGTCTTTTTATCTTCGTGCACGCTAATCTGAGATGAGGCTAATTCAAATTTATTTACATTTAAAATACAACCAAATTATTTGAAAGAAATGTGATGAGCTTTTTTTTACAAAAGGTATGGTAAAATTTAATATCAGCAGTACCTATTTTAGTTACATATATTTTACAGAGCAATGTTTACCAGTTAATTAGTTTAATAATTTTATAATACTAAAAGAATAAATCAATTTCTACGTAACTTATTTACCTATCCTATCCTAGAGCGGTTGGAAGAGATTTCTTATAGAAATAAGCAATCCTTTGTACATTATCTCATCCACAATTTTACTTTTTTATTTTAAGTAGTAAATTATTAAACAATATACATTTTTAATTACTAATAATATACCATATACATTATGTTTTATAACACACATTATTTAATGACATCTTACAATAACAGACTATGTCTATATTGTTAGAATGATTATATTCCTGAAATAAGCATATATGCAATAAAATAAAAAAGTTTATTTGAATATGACACTTCACAAGTAATTTCTGTATTGTATTTTCTGTATCTATTAATTTCTCTTTCATATAATCTACTTCATCAGAAATACATAAATAAACATCTAGATAACAGTTCAAATAATTTAACTAATATTTTTTAAATTTTAACAAATAAATTTAACATTATTCAAACAATATAAAATCTGTGATAACCAAATTTAAATAAAATTTATTTCATTATTATGTACATAAAAAGTTAATGCCACTTTTTTTATAATCTACATTATTATATTTTTAATGTAATTTTTTTTTATTTTTTAAATTATCACACAAAACTGGCCAGAGGCAATATTCATTACAAAGTAGCTGATAGATGTTAACTTCTAAATTTTGGCCACATCTCTTATTTCTTCAGCATACTTAGTTCTTTCTTTTATCTTTAGATTATCTTCTTTAATATAGATTAATGTCTTCTTTGATAGAGTTGACTCCTATATTTATATGTTACTTCTTATCTATCTTCACTCCATGAAGATGATGTCTATGAAGATGAAGGAATTGGTATACATGTGGAACAAAGGCTAACGGTGTGCTCTCTGCATATAGGTGTTTCACATTTAAAACAGAACTGTTTCGTTCTTCTGTCACGTTTAGTAGTCCTTATGCATAACTTACACCTCTTCCTATTCTTGTAAGTTGTTTCATGTGATGGACTTTTATCTTCTTTTATTGGAACCAAAAATTCTGATAACCCTAGCGGATCATTATCCATAAGGCTCAGTGCCAACTGCTTAATAAAAACACGGCGCTGTACTATTTTCTCAGAGTTAAAGGAACTCCATATAACTTGTGCGTTCACCGTAGCTATGTTCAAGAGAACGAAGAATAAGGACAGTGTCCAATCATTGGTGTGTTGAGCGGTTGTGTAGTAATTCATTAGAACATCCAAGACTTCTACAGTAGACTGGTTCTTCTTATACAACGAAACAACGGTAGTATGATTTGCATGGCCTCTTTTGTAAAATCTAGGCTCACTTGTCAAAACATTAACACACTTTAATTTTTCATTAACATGAGATGACAAAGACACATCATTGTTCAGAAAGGCACTCATAAACGGCTGATTTATTCTATATTTGGAGAGAAATAGTGGTGGAATTATGTTATCATTTGGATTAACAGCTGCTATGCAAAACAGCTTATATTCATTTTTCAATATTTCAATAAGATTCAGAGATGTATACCAACTATCAATAAGAATGGATCTGCCAGTACCAGCTAAGTGATAAACTAACTTTTTAACAATGTCATCTGCTCCAAAATATTTGTCTGTGATAATATCCAAGTTGGTAACATAGAAGTTTGATGAATCAACTGCTAAAACAACTTTAACTCCATTTTTAAATGATTTTCTTTCAATATTGTATCGAAATGGACAAGGTCCATTCACTGGTACAATAATTTCATCAATAACTGTAATGTTCTGAACTTCAAATGCTGTTCTACAATTTAAGGCAAATATTTCAAACACTTTACGGAATCTCTTCATTATATCAAACTGTATAATACTGTTGCAATCATCATTGTCAAAATTCAAATTCTGAAGCAGGAATCTAAATCGCTCAAACTTCATGGCTTTTTGAATATACAAAATACCCAACTTGTTATGCCATAGATCACAAAATCTTGGGTAAGTTGGCCTCATAATTCCATGCAAATACAGTATGCCAATAAATGTTTTAATTTCATTTACATTAGTAGGCTGAGATGATTCTTTCTGTTTCATATGAATTTTTTCATTGGTAGACATTACAATAAGTTCTAATAAATCGTCGGTGAAAAACAACTGCCAAGCATTTTTTGGGTGAGGATAGTGTTTAAAAGTATTAGCATTACGTTTTCTTAATTTTTGGGCTTCCTTTGTTTTTGTATAATTCACAGACGGTGATAACTTAGGATATTTGGACAGATACTGTCTATTCTTAAGCATGAAGCCATTTTTACAATTAATGTAATCATCATCAATGTCATCATTTAATTCTGCATCTGAATCTGAATCATGATCTGATTGATGCTCAATATCACACTCTTCTGTGGACTGGAGTGAGTCAATTGCTTCATCATCTTGAACCATGCGCATAATTGCATGTACCCGATGCCAATCCATGCGAGGATCTACATATGTCTGTGAATAAAATTAACTCAATTGAACTATTCCCACACTCACTCTCCACTATTATATAACTTACATAATATTCTTTTAAAGAACATGATACAGTAAATACAAGTAACGTGTCATATTCAATATCTCTAAGAACGAGAACTTTGAGCATCAGAATTATATTGAAAGATAAGGTGTATTGGACACCTAATCTTTTACCTTATCACTTCTCGGCGTGAGCCCCAGTGATGCCAAGATTGGTGGTCCTTCTGGTTGTAATTTATTAGCCACCCCACCATTCTGGAATTGGAAATAAAAAAACTGTTAAAATAAACTGTTGTGCAAAAGATGAATATGAATAAATTAACTTAATTTGAAATTATATATATATATTTTTATTATTGTTGTAGAAATAACTAAGACAACTAGGAATAAAAAGAAAAGAAGAAAAAGTACTAGAAAATATGGTAGGTAGATGTTAATCCACGTCAACTCAGTGAAGTGATGACTTGGCAAGCAATGGCAGTGCTGTACAATGTCCTTGACACCAAAGGCAAATTGAGTATGAAGATACAACAAACTTGTACTGGTGTACATTATGACCAGTCAAGACACATAAGTATTATTATCAGAAGACCTTATCAGTAAATAGCTGAGTGACATACCTCACTATCAGGATAGGAGCCATCTATTACCACTCCATCATCATAGGCCTCATCTGACAAAGGTTCATTTTTAACTTTAATCTGAAAAATCAAAGCAGACATGTCAACAACATATCAACTGACATTTTCTAAAGTCAAATAATCACACAGAAATGTGAAATCACCTCTTCTAGTAGGCTGCCATCTTTATTCAGAGACTTTAGCTTGTTTTGTGTCCTTTCACAAACTCCCTTAAATATATGCCAGTTATTGACATTGTCCATGCATTTCCTGCAGACATTAGTGGGCAGGTCGTCATTCTCTGTTATCTGAAAAAATAATCATACGCAATCACATTACGAAGGCCGAAAGACGCGCGCATTTCATCAGAACGAACGAGGCGAAACCGCGCCTCGCCACCTCATACTTGCGACGCGAGGAGAAACTAAGTAGGTAGGCGTAGGTATATACGAGCGGCGGCGAACGGCTACTCCTCGACCGAATAAGTAGAAGCGAGTCGAGTGGCAACCAGCGAGCCCCTCGAGGGTTACCGCTCGATATAGGCACGCACACAGACGCGCACTCACGCCGACACCGACGCTCTACCCGTCCGAGGGACGAGCTGCACCGTCCTGGTCTTGTCCGATAAATCAATACGCCCGATGGCTAACGCCGAGACTATCTCGCGATCCGCAGACCCCCTCCCGGCCAGACCCCCGGGAATAATGCCAAACCCGACCCTCATCATGCGCGCCATTCCTCGCCGGCTGCATGGAATGCGACGCGACGCGGCCACGAGTCGACCGATAGCTGTAGAACGTTACAAAATGGTGGACGATCTTACGACATCTCCACCCAACAGCGCTGCCTATCATTACACGAACCGGGGCGGATGACGAGTTCTCACATACACCCGAGGGTCTACTTTCACTCAAATCTCCATTCTCTTGCCTTTTTAGTGCATTACATACCTGTACAGAAACGCAGTCCTTTATTTTTGATGCGAGGACAGGAGGTTCCGAGTCATCCGAACTGGTGGTAGGAAATATCGGCAGTAATTCGCCACGAGATGACAAGCACAGTCTACAAACACGATCATAATTCACACTCATTGTAAATAAACAATATTCAACACTTTTATCACTTTAAACAGCATTTAAAATGCGGACGCCATGTCACCACGACCACTTCAACACAAAGCACTGCACATCGTTCTGACTTGAACACGAAAGCGGCTGATGATGAGCATGAGAAGTCGATGTTCGGTCGGGATAGCTGGGTCGAGTCGCCGACCACCTGTCGTTCTGCGCATGTGCGCGTAAAATGGCGTCAGGCTGGCCAACTTAACAAGCAAATAAACGATGAATATAAGTGATCGTAAACCTTTTACATGATTTTTAATAATTATGGCAGAATTAGAGTTATAAATTGAAATTGTAATTAATGGCTGACTATATTAACCAAGTTTTAGTAAAATTAACTATTTTGTTAGTATCGTGGTCTTCCATTATGTAATCAATTATTTCTGATGAACTGCCAAATGAAATACAATAATTTAAATCCAGGCACACATTTTTAAACCATGAACAGCAAATAAAAAAATATATAAAATGGACATTTGTATGGCGTAGTTAACAATTAACATAATTTAGACTGTTAAATGTACTATAATTTATACAATAAGAAAAATATATAGAAGTCTGTTGGCAAGATGTCTTGTTAAATATTGTTATATTTTTTTGAGTACTGTTTTAAAATAATTTTCAACAGAACTGGGGTGAAATAATAAAGTAATTTATATATTTACGAACCTAAATCGATATTCGACACATCGACAGCGAAAGTATCAACCATTTATAATATCGATAAAAATTAAATAGGTACTTCTTTCAGTAGTATTGGGGTTTATCAAACTATTTATTTATGAAATAGAAAGCTACGTTACGAGATCAAATTAAGATAGTAACAAGATGTTACTAGAATAACTTAAATATGGACGACGACATCTACGGCATCGCGTTTTTTTTCAATATCTTTCATCACTTTCATAGATATACTAAAAAAAAATGTTAACAAAACAATGCTGTTATAACGTACAATTTTTTTTTTCTCAATAGTAAATTTTTAACAAAAATTTAAGCATCTAACTTCGAACTCTTGACCATATTTTTTAACATATCTTAACAATTTTATTTCTACGTAAAAATCGTACTGCATTGTAAAATAGTTTAATTCAGAGTATAATACCCCGTTCCTTAACTTACTTTAATTAAGTGAACAATATGTAGTTATAACCTATAATAAAAGGTTTTGGATATCTGAAGTTGGTTATCTGTCTCTTTCTAGAACCAGTCTGCGGATGGCGGTAAATTTAAACTTCGATAAACTTTGCAGCTGGAAGAATGAGGCGGCAAATTTAAATAAATTATTTTTAATAGTGGTGAATTGCCTTTGTGAAGAAATATGTCTACTTGAATGTATGATAAATAAGTATTAAATCACACTAGTCTCTCTAAAATTGTTTTATTTTTTCTGATAGAAAGCAAAAACAATACAAATCAGAATAACGAAATCAAATCACGTAATTTCTTAATACTGCCAACTTAAGGAATTCAGTGCCTTGTATTTTAGGGTGGGGATATCTAATGATTGAATGAAAACATGAATGAATTAATTTTCGTAATTTATTTTGTAACTTAGTTTGGAGATTAGCGAGTATAAGTAGTGCCATTTTATCGTTTTGTGAATATTGTTGTATTTTTAATTGACGCGCACGTAGACTTGGAACTTGTGTCGATACTGTGTTCGACAGAGTTATTGTTATGTGGATGGGTGGGATCAACATTATAAACCCTTACGTGCCTCGGAGGGCACATCAAGCTGTTGTACCGCTGACTGTTATTGTGGCTCCAGGCCTCCAAATAATGCCTTGTGGTGCGAGGTGTGAAGATGAAACCGAACACAAAAATAAGTTGTTTTTTCTCTTCCGCAGTTGAAAACAATACCTATCAGTAATAAAAATCTAAGCTTTGATTGTTCAAGTGTGAAGGAATCTCGTCAACTTAGAATATATTATCATGTATATTAAGAACAGTTACAGGTCGGTACGTATAATATTTTTTAAGAGTGTTTTTCAGTCTAAAGTTGATGGTAGGCACAGAGATCGATGTTTTACAACCACTACCTGAGTGAGTCGCTAGCAACACCTCGAAATGGATTTCTTCGTTCATTCAACTTCATTTTTACCCGTTTGGGTGGTAATGACTGGCCGGTTGGTTTAGTGGTTAGTGAACCTGTCTGCTACACGGAAGGTTGTGGGTTCGATTCCCACCCAGGTCAAACTTTTCTGTGATGAGCAGGAATGTTTGTTCTGTGTGTCTGGGTGTAAATATCTATATAAGTATGTATTTAAAATATATAAATGTATGTACATATGTTTATCAGTTGTCTCATCACCATTGTAACAAGCTAACGCATAGTTGGGGGTCAGACAGCCGTGTGTGTTGTCCAGATATTTATTATTATAATTTATTAATGACAGGGTTGAAACTAAAGTTTTGTAAGACAGCATTCGTTGCCTTTGATTTTCATGGACGAACAAAACTTCTTATTTACTTAGGAAGCTTACTAATTCCTTCAAAACAAGAATAATCGTTAATAACATTAAAACTTTATAAACTTTTTTCGTTGCTACTAACTATACCATTGGTATCGAGTTGCAGAGTGACCGAGGTTAAAATGCTTTCCAAAAAAGTCCTTGAGTTGTCGACGACAGCGTGTCGAACCCTTTTGTCACACTTACCTAAATTAAATATCAGTATTTTAACATTAAAACCTACGTTTAATCTCCCTCTTTCTGTTGACGCTTTCATCGAACCATTTTAACTTTTCTACCGATATAAAAACCGTGCATGTGCGATTCTGGAGTGAGCCAGAAATTTATGTGACCGATAATTAGTTTATTTTTTATTTAATCGTTAATGTACATTAGTTGGTTGTTCAAAAAATCCTAGTGGAGGGGGAATGACCTACCCAAAATTTTTCGTAATAAGCTTTCCACTTGCTTTGTATCCTAATCCGTAGTGATAAAATATACTCACACTACATAAAGTATTTTCATTTCGTAAAGGAACATTTTAAGAGGAAAAGGGGGGTAGGTTCTTAAAAGCACCATAGTTTAAAAAAATTTAATTGGGTAATGTTGAAATAAAAATACGAAATCATCTCATTGTTGTTTATATTTCGCACAAGCAACGTTCAGTGGTACACAACATTTCCTTATTATACAAGTAGGTACACAAAGTTACATAACATTAGTTTTTACAAACAGTAAACTACTACTCATTATTATAATTTGATTCTCTTTAGGGAATATGCGTGTAATAGTGCGCCATAATCGCCAAGGAAAATATTACTTTAAACAATGCTTAGGTATAGGAAAATCATAATTTTTTATCGGTTAGTACCGATAGAGATAGTTCTCTGAGATTTTTTTATATTGAAGGCAAAAACAATAGAGGTTATAAAAATACAATAAATACAAGCATATACCCTATTATTTATTTATTTAAATAAAACGAAACGCTCCTGATTACTTAAAAATTGTGCCATTAATGTGTTAATATTGTGCTATTGTGATTGTCCTAGGAGAAAGAAGGAAAAATACTTCTTTTAGGTCGTGAGTGTTATGTATTTTTTACTCTTCTGTACTATAATGTAACATCGAAATACATATTACAAATAAATAAGAGTCTTTTTGAATTCTTAACTTCTTCATTTTGAAATTGTTCCCCGACACATTTAACAATTCTATGTTGAGGAAACAAATAAATATACATAATAGAAATGATTCTTTTCTACATATATTTTTTTTGCTCTATCTGTAAATAATTCTATTAAAAGGGAGCGTCTCGCAGTTCTCGATGTGCGCATTAATTTGATTAGTGCCACAATATTTTTTAAACTCTCCTTTGGACAGTGAGAGATTTCTTGGGTCGACAACCCATTCTTAAACGGGGGCGACTAATGATTTAAGCATATTTCTGCAGGGCACATCTCGCCTTCATAAAGATCACAAGAAACGCCAAATTGCGTTGTGTAAATGAGTGCTGTATGGGCCGCATCGTAATGGCATACGGGCTGTGGGTTGTCGACCCCTGATTTACGTAATTGGAAAATATCACAGAAAATACATTTTTGCGCTAAGTAAAATATTTTATGGCGATATGATCGAGCTTCATAATATACACACATAATAAATAATATACAAGTTTCTTATATTTATTGCAATAATACATGATATTCTTTTCACTTAGAAATACCTATTTATCGTTAACAAGAGTTAACATTACATTCAAGAAAAAAGTCACAAAGTTGCAGATCACGGATTTTAGCTTAAATATATATTTTTAAAATAATAACTAAGCAAAAAAACACGTTTACTGTGTGGTAAGTACATGTAAACTTAATAAAGTTATGTTATAGCTAAAGCCAGAATAAAAATTAATAAAAGTGTAAAAATATGTGAAAATACATACGAAGAATTTTTAGGCTTTAGCTAAGGCTTTGGTCAAAAATATTATTTTGTACACATTGAGACAAACCTATTTAAGTGTCTTAGTCAAAACAAAGTAACATTTTTTTAAACAGTAGTAAAATATAGAGGGATACAAAACTGGCGCCTATATTTGTTAACAATAATAGATTTTGTACAAAAATTATAAAGTTCATAATAACTTGGTCCGCCATATTCTACCAGGCTGCATTTTATTTGTGTCATAATAATATTTCTACTAAAAAAAAATCATAATTTAAAAATATATATATTTTAAATAAAGTGGGTAATAATATATATATTTTAAATAAAATTGGTACATCGATAAAGTTGAAAGCAGTGAAACATTCAAAATAGCGCTTTTCTACTGTTCCACAAAAAAGGCCAAAATGGCGGAAAATTGGTACAATATAACTGCTATTTACATTCATTTGAATTAATCTGTATTTCGATAATAAAATACATACAGAAATTTTTAACGTAATATTATTATTTTTTGTAAAATTTAACATCAAATTTTGTGTCCTCCATTTATTTCAAAGCTGTAGCTTAATATTAGATATCCAAGTATAATTTTTAAATGCCATTTTATATTTCATTATATATTATTTCTCAAAATGCAAGTGAATATTTGGTAGGTATACATAAGCAGAATGCCTCGCATCTAGACCGAACTGCTTCCGGCAACACATAAGTCCAATCGGCCTTATATTCGACTCTGGGCGCTATAGTAACCAAATATTGGATTTATAGTTAGGCCTATTTTTAATCAACTTATCACGGTGCATTGTGACAACCGCCTTTTTACCTCCGGGCTTTGGTTGAATTATTTTTAGTAAGTAAATTAGCATTGACGATGTATGTTTTGCAGGATATGCCGTTATTGTGTAAAAATATTCCGATGTCCTCTTAAGATGAGTTGTTATTTCATAAGACGTTTTAAATACAGCATTTATGTACCATCACATACACTGCTAGCATTACCATCAACATCCTGCATGTAAAATATTTGAACCATTTTTTTTTCAATAATACATACGATAACTTCATAAAGTAATATTAATGGTTTAAAACTTCTGCGTTTTGCGATGTCAATAAAGACACAAAATAAAATTCGATGCTATATAAAAATCTGTTAGCAAGTATTAAACATGTAAAGGGCCCTTAGGATTTGGACTTATTACGTGAGTAGATCTGGATACACCCATGTAGGTAATGTAACATGTTGGATATTTATGGAATAATTTTGACAATAATAATACCAATTTTATCAAAACCACAGAATGTTTTTATAGTAACTGTAAGTGATACCTACTGATGAACAAACGGCAATAACAAGCTTTGAATAATAATTATTCATATTTATCAAGTCTTTGTACAATACTAGCTTTTACGCTACGCTCAGGTTGAACGCGTTTGTGTGGGAATACGAATGTAAGCTCACACATTGGACGAGTTGGTCGTACTATAGTACCGACGTCGAACTTATCCGGTAAACATATGTAAATGTCTACTTATCGGCAACCTTTTCCTATATGAGGGCCACAATTGTTATAAGGATACTGTTGCAGGCCTTATTTCATGTATCGTCGTCGGGATGGTCACAAAAACGCCTGGTTGCGTCGTGTAAATGGGTCGACTTGAGCCGCAACGCAGCCGCGGGTTGCTGAGCCCTGGGTTAGAGAAAAACGTGTCCAATGTGCGCACTTAATTCGCACGCGATCGCACATTTACAAAAGGGATCCAAAGTGAGCGATACCGTTCGTCATTGCATTGTAAGAATTTACGAGCAAGGGGGACAAGAAGACCTGTGTTCCTGCGAGGGTTGCGCGCGCACGGCCAGTCGCGACGGATCGACAGGGTTAGCTTTCGCGACGAGCGAGCGCGCGACGTGGGCAAAGGCGGCCTCAACATTCAGCCCGGTTTTCGCTGACGTCTCCATAAACGCCACTTGATACTCCCGAGCCAAGCGCTGCCCCTCCTCCCGCCTCACCGCGCGCTCGAGAGCACTGTCCGACTTGTTTCCTAGAAGGGAGAGTTACTGTACTTGTCATAGTGATGGGATGGCGAATGATTGTGAGTGAATGAGATTTTGTAGGGTCTTGTATTGTTCACTTATGTCTTTCGTGATGTGAGTTATTAGTTCCTGAGACGAAATAAATTATTTTCATTTCATTTTGATAATAATTTTCTACCTGTCATTGTCTACCGGTTGTAAATTTTTGTTTTACCTATATAGAACTTATTGGGATATTAGAAATTAATTGCTAGTTTTGGAGAGGAAATAATTGTGGGAAATTCTCCAATCTTGAGAGTTTCTGAAGTTTACTAAACCACTTCGTGGACAATGGCAAGTACTCCTCGCATTACGAGAAGTTACGAAAGCGCAGTATGTAAGTCATAAGTTTCGTAGTTGATTATAATAAAGTAGCCGATAAACGAGCTATGGAGCAACTAATGCAGGTAGTTAGCACGGACGACTTAGGACCTTATAATACCAAAAGGCAATAATAATTGCTACATGGTATGGACAACACAAATAATGTCAATAAACCCAGAGCAAATCAGGCATGCCCCTGCACGGGTTCGAACCCGGGACCTCTTGCTTCGCAGGCAGAGTTACTAACAACTAGGTTACAGTGACATAATAATTTGGGAAGATGAATTTTGGCAACAATTTGGCACAAGACTATCTCTTACCATCATCAGTATTCTATGCCATCAGGTCTATCAGAATTCTAGGCCTACTTTTTACAGCAAAAATTCTTACCTAAAAGCATAATAACCACGTCGTCTTGAGCATATTCGCGGATTTCCCCAAGCCACGCGCGGATGTTGTCGAAACTTGTTTTATTCGTCACATCGTAGAGTAGAAGGAGTGCTGGAAGAGAAAAATATATATCAGATTCCTAGACATATAATATGGAGACCTTGGCCATATGCCTTTCAACGTCCAGCACTAGACATACTCGTAACTCTCTTTCTATTCTCGCCGACGTAACTCTCCTTTTATTCTGGCCACTGAGAGATCCTGGGTTTTGAGACAAATGTCTTTTTCTTGTCGTTTACGCCGAAAATTAGTTCAAAATATTTGGGAACGACATTAATTGAGCACAAACATCAAATTCTTGTTCCGTCGTCTATGGGTCCTCACCAAATACTCCGGGACGCCCCGAGCTCCTGTTTCCGAGATATGCAGAACCATTACCAGTTCTGAGTACGCCAGTTCATTTACTGGCGATGTAATTTAGGTATATTTGACAATCCGGTTCAACCCAGTTGCATGAACCGTGATCACGGCTGACAGGACGACTGAACTTATGACAGGATGACAGATGACGTTTACTGCATTAAGTTGTCGAACATATATTTAATACGTATATTTTGTTAATATGTTTGATTCCATGTTTAAATTCATTTAAATATTTTCCTATTGTTATCAGCCAATGAACGTCGGTGGTTAAATTAATTCTATTTTTGAGTTGAAAATAGCTAAATAGGTTACGTATTTCATAATTTCCTTATTTTATCTTGTCTTGAATTAGCTCAGTAACTTACTTTACCGTAAATATTTTCCAAAAACTATGTTGCTTCGCTTCGGAGAAAATGATTTTGTGTTTAAATTATTCATAAGGTAGATCGAATTGCCTGCGGAATTCTACTAGTATTATAAATGGAGAAGTTTGTCAGGATGGATGGATGCATTTGTGTGGATGTTTGTTACGTCACGCAAAAACTACTGTGCTGATCTAGATGAATGTTGCGGAATACAAGTTGCAAAATAACAAGGTTTTCTAAACTGACGTATTTAAACGGCGTAATCACATTGCATGCGATATGTCCCTATTTAATAGTTAAAAAAATAAAATTAATTATAGATTCAAAAGAAAAAAAAACACTTAACTACATACTCAGCCTACCGAGATATTTAGTTCACAAGTGGAATTCTTGTCCCTAAAAATGAAATATAAGTGAAATGAAATGAAATAATCTATTTATCCGTAGTTGGTTTTGTAAACATTGTATTGAAGTCAACTCTCCTTATTAAAGCCCTATGGTAAGCGGTTTCAAAGACGAAGCGGCAACAAACTCCTAAGCTTTTTTCCTTATAGCATTTAGGTACTAAAACTGATACGGCTATAATTAATTATATTAAATTCATGCCCAAGAATGCCTAGTATGTATATTATATCATCCAGTTTAGTCTATGGTTTTTCATCATAATAATTCTTTTAACATTATTAACTGTTTTTTAAGTAAACCGGGAGTTTTTTCTTTCGTTCTTAGGCTTAAGTTTGTTGCTGTTGTAAAACAGATGATAAGTAGATACTTTCGTGTTGTTTATCGAGAATAAATACGAGGTGATTTTTGAATTTTGTTATTTATTTTATAATCTTTTGCATGTAACCTTGTTAAATATATTTTTTTAATATATATATATATTGTAATAATAAAAATTTTGAACTCAGTGAGTTAATACGTATTTAATTACGTATATTATTAATAAGTGAAATAAAAAAAATCGTAATAAAGTTATTTTTTTAACTAGTATATGTTAATGCTTGACATCGAACCCACCTGATGGAAAGTGGTGATGATGTCCAAGGTGTTGGGCGCACTAACTTAGTAAATGCCTATTCACTCTTCTCTTGAAGACTCCCACATCATACTTGGGCGGGACCTAGATTAATAAATAGAGATGTGCCAGGTCGGCCTCTTACTTTGTGTATTTATTTTGCAATTTTTGAAAAATAATCTCTGTAATAATAAGGAATTATTCTATTAATACGTAATGTTTATAAAATTATCATCTCAACCCATCACGGGCCATTAGACTCGGGGCACGGGTCTCTTCTCTAAATGAAAAGTTTAAGGCCATAGTCAACCACGCTGGCCCAGTGCGGATTGGCAGATTTCACACACCTTTGAGTTTTGCAAACTGCCCGTCATGCAGGTTTCCTCACAATGTTCCCTTCACCGTTATAGCTAGTGACATTTAAATGCTTAAAACGCACATGACTCCGAAAAGTCAGAAGTGCGTGCCCTGGGATTCGAACCCGGACGCCCGAGTGAATTGTTAACCACAACCCTATACCGCTTTACGTTTAAAATACACTTTTTGTTTCATATTTTCCTCAGCGTTCCGATTTCATCCCACTTTCCTCTACTTACTTTTTATAATTTTTTTGCTATAGATTCCTAACACCATTTTTTTTTATTTATTACGCTTGACTTCAAAATCACCACATGCCTTTTCATCTTTAAATCCTATACATCCTAAAATCACCAAAATTCATAAAACAAGCCACCATAGCCAGCCAGATGGACGCTGGCGATCGTATGACGTCACCGCGCCAGTTGCTCGGTTGGTTTGAGTTAGTCCCCCACATGATGTGATCCGGTTATGCGTTTGGTCTGAGGAAGGAAACGGGTCGAGGCCGTACCGACCGGCTTGGTCGTTGATTGAACGCGATCGATGTTACGTCGAAAAGCAATCCTGCTATCTGCACCCTTGATAAACTTTTTTAGTTCTTAATTTGAAAATATTTGTAATTTTTCAAATTATGATTTATGATCAGAGTTAATATTCGGTCATTGAAATTTACACGTATTCGAATCTTATTTGAAATTTATGTCGAAACGATATAACACCTTTATCGTAATTAGTAGATACTCTGTTTAGAAGTACTATTACAAACGCAAAATGAACTTTTTGCATTTTATGAGGGCAAAAATAGTCTGTTTATATAGAAACTAGAATCGCTTGCATTTCATTCTATTGCATTTCATTCGTTGTTATCAAAGAGGAATGAACTTAGTGTTTACTTTTTTCAATGATACAATGATTTCTATGGATGTTCATAGATGGCGTTGGTAGGCGCATACAATTACGTACACATAGCTTTAATGTTAAAATCTGAATTTTTGTAATATATTTGTTCGCATTTTTACAGCAATCTTAACTTTTGGAAGTCTTGCTTTCTACAAAATTCGAATGCAAATTAATTCTTTACTAAATCCAACTTGTTAGGAGTTTTTAGTTTAACATAGTATTTTCAATATGCCCTAACAGATGGAGCCACATGATGTAATCTGAACATAAAACTTTTAACGTTTTACCGTTAACATTTTAACGACATTTTTACTACACCACGACGTTATTATAGAATTTCACACTGAGTAATGAATTAATATATTTTAATATAAAAGATATTAAATTATTTACCATGTGCGTCTCGGTAGTAAGCATGCGTGACGCTACGAAAGCGCTCTTGACCTGCCGTGTCCCAAATCTGAAGCTTCACCTTGATGTTGTCAACTGTGACTACCTTATTCTGCAAAGAGAGGGCGTTAGTAGTATTGAATCTGTTGAATAGTAAGAAAATGTTTACGGTGAACGTTATTGAAATAAAATAATGTTAGTACTTATATGTATAAAAATTGTAAGTGAACGAAGTCTTGAACGAAGTTTTTTCTACATAACATACATAACTAAAGTGCATCAAGTTACTAAATTAATAAATAGACCCTGCCGGCGAAAATCTAATCGAAAAAGCAAAAAATATCCTTAAAAAATATAAAAAATCCTTTTATAATGATAATTGCTATAAATAATACATATCAGAGACTCACATCAACTGAAAATGCAAACAAAACTTCAGAGGCTTATAACATTTTATAAAATTGTAAAATATATAATTAGGTACCTAATTTACTATAGTAATTCAATGTCAAAC
>DWJZ01000319.1:0-35122 GCA_018249125.1 Asbolis capucinus
ATTTTGCCATGGATTTACCATACCTTTACAAGCTGGCGGAAAAGCTTGCACTGTGACATATGGAGTGCAAGGCCACGCCCTCTGGTCTTATGTCCAACCGACTATCACAATATAATTTAATTATCACTAGCGAAATTTTATTGATCCGCCAAATGTTATCCATCCATCCTCGAAAATTTTCGCACTCATAATATTAGTAGGGTATCAAAGGCTACCTAAATAAGAGTATGAACGCTGGGATACCTTAGGGCCCAAATCCTAACCCTTACAAAAAATTGAACTGCAGTTGGAATATATCGATCGCAAATAAAATATATGCTTCGTCAAAGTATTTTTGTAACAATGGACAACCCGTACACGGCCGCGTATTAGTCATGTCGATAGCAGTGGCCTTTTTTCAAGGTGGCCTTATCCCTGCGGCACTATAATTGTTAGGACACAACAAATATGCTACCCAATATATGTATATATTGATGTGATAATCAGGCAAACGAGCTGACGGGTCACCTGATGGTAAGAGTTCACCACCGTCAAGGACATTAAAAACACGAGACTATTACTACGCTCTAGGAAGGAAGTACTAGACCCTCACACACAGGGAAGAGAAAGAGACAAGGAAGCAGTATATTGCTGAAGCAACCGGAATGAATAACGACGTCGATTGAACCCAGTTACATCAACAACATACCGCTTCAGGACAGGTGACAGAAGAAGAATGAGAAGAGAATGACTAAAGGACATTATGTCTAATTGCCGATCACATCTGCAAGTAGTAATAATTAGTCTTTGTTCGCGGCTTCGTCCGTGATTTGATAAAATCCTAACCTTATGTGTTATTCCAGACTATAAATCCAGGACCTGTATAAAAAAATATTCAGTTCAATTCGATGTCTATCTCATACGTATTATTACGAATACATAAAAAAATACGACACAGATATCGCTTATAATTAAATGGGAACAACAGGGAGGTCAAACCTTTTTCTTTGTTCGGTCAAAACTTCAACCAATCTAACTTACAAGACTAATCACATTGTTTTAAGCCCCTCCATAGTATACATGGTGTCCAACGGCTATGCCACAGTGTGCAAGTACCTTAAATATTGGCATTGGGACACCCTATATATGTACGTACCTAATTGCAGCTTACGTCATTTCCTGTTATCCTGCCCTATTATAAATTCACCCCATTGGCAGGCATTACCAGGAAATAGGGCCTAGCAAACAGAAATATTAAAAACTAGTTTTCACGCACGACTTCACCCACTTGGTAAGTACTTCTTGGTAAGTACGTAGATTGAAAGTAACCATGTTATGCCATACTATAATCTATTGCTGAATTTCAATCAAATCAATTCAGTACCTTTTGAAAGAGAATGAAAGACCTGTCCATCTTCACAAACTTTCGCATTTATACACTTAGTAGGATTAGTAGAATAAGTTCTTGGGTTTTTGCCTGTTAGTCATTGAAGTGTCTACAGTCGTTAAGCTACATGTATCGAAAGACCTCAAATGAATCTTGCGACACTAAAGTTAGCCTTAAACGTCTGAAATGCATAATTAAATGCATTAGTAGTTGAGACCCGGGCCCAGTTGTGGGAGGATTCAACAGTTCGAACGAAATACCAGTTGCCATCCTTTAATCTGAAATTAAGTATTTGTTTCTTGAAAAAATATATACTCCAGTTTCGTTAGTAAGTAGAACAATATATAGATATTGTTTTAAAAGATATCCTTAAATTAAAAAAAACTTATAATATTTGATAAATCATTTGCTTAATTAATTTGTATTTTTGTGTCAATATTTCGAACTCTCTTTGATTAGAGTTAGTTGGAACTGCCTACAAGATTTTTTTTTGTACAGAAAAATTTGGCGTTTGGTTTTCCGCATTAAAATCATTCACACATATTTTCGGCATTTGGTAACGGTTCCACAAAAAAAAAATGTTGAAGAGCCCTAATCTTTGGCGTGGAATGGAAAATGAGACAATTGTCATTCTTGGTGGAATCTAAGACGTTCCGGGTGGCATTCTAAGCCGTATTACGCTAGGAAGTGACTAATATGTACATGGAATTGGATTTTATGGATTTTTATTGTATATTTAAGGCGACATAGGAAATATCATTAAAAACATTATTTATTTTGTCATTTATTTTTAGGGTTCCATAATAGATGGAACGTTCCTAAGGGGCCCTTGATCCCTATATCGAAGGCCTCAATGGATCACGGTTTCGATTCCCCGGCAATTAGCATGCTTCAGAAAGATATTTGTTCTCGGCATTAAGTGTCTTAGTGAGGTGTTGATTTATATTTTCCATCGCCCGTGACAAGGAATCATATTTTATCTGTGGCGGAGCTGTGTAGACAAAGTCCTGGTACAAAAAATTAACTAGTGCCCCAACTTAACTGTGGAAAGACTACGAAGTAATCTGTGCCTATATTTCAAACGCAGAATCATTCCAACCCATTTGATTTTAATTTTTAAGACCTTGTGCTATTTGGGATTTGTACTCAATATAGCCCAGAGACTGCAATTCTGCTTATGGTGGACTTTCTCCCACAAGACACTATATATTATCACCCGTTATGTGGCACATCATGGATTATCGTATTCGTAAACGAAGTCGCATCGCAGCAGCCCCTTGTCTTTCGATCCCAAGATCTACCCAAGTCAATCCTACTAAACATGCTTTGATTTTAAGGCAATTTTTTTATATCCCTAAAGGCTGACGAATAAGCTGCCAGACGTAGGAATTTGGTTACCGTCTGTCATACCAGGCAAACGGCCAGTGAAACACTCGCCCTAAGAGAATGCTATCTTTCTAAGTTTTTAGTTGGTCCCACGGGAAGTCAATTGTATTGTAGGTAGATAATATTTAAAAATGTTACTAAATCGTTTACTAAGTTAGACCGTATTACCATTGGCTTTAAATTTTAAGACTACAACTCGCATTTTGATTAGGTGGGATCGTTATAGGTCATTCAATCCTTCGCTTATTTGAAAAAATATATATAACTTCAAATTCAATAAGTAATTACCGTTGTAATTTTTTTTATAAAAAATAACATTTCCAGACCTGCAATTAAAGAGGAAATTATTTAAAAATATATATTTAATACGTACCTTGAAGGTAATATCCGATTTATTGGTAAAGATGATAAAACTTACGACGCATGCATTCAAAAAAAAATCCAACACGCGGGAATTGTTCCGAAAAATTGTCCCAATTTTAAATAAAAGACAATTAAACAATTTATTTTTCAGTGATCCTTAACACTTTTTAACGACCAGTTAGGTAATTATTAGTATAACACATTCACAGTGAGACGCGTGTAAACGCGGCGCGAACTTTTTTTACAATGTGAATTTATTTGCAATGGCGCGAAACGTAAACAAAATGTGTTGTCTGTGCGAGCTCACATACCGTAACCTTCTAGCGGCCGGTAGTACTCGGTTTGTTTATGTCGAGGCTATCGAACCATAATGCCAATAATAGTAGCGACATCTGTCTCGTGTACGGGAACCAGTTGCAAGGTTAGAGATGTACCTCTGTTCAGCCAGCTTCACAGTCCCATAAAAATCATGTTGGTTTCGTAGATATCTCAATTTCCTCCTCTTTTCGCGAAAAATATCAATAATAATATACTTTATTTCACACCAATAAACATACAAAATAATAGAAAAAAATGTCTGTAGTAATAATTTCATAAAGATATTCTTATCGTGAAAACTTAAAACACCATTTAAATGAGTTAAATTAATTTGCTTGAAATAAATTGCGTCAATATTATTTATATCTTGAACATTATGAAACAATTTTAATATTTTTCGAAATACTTATTATAGTTTTATGGCTAAATAGTTAGTCACACTCTTGCTCCAACACACTTTCCTATTACATAGCAACTGAGCCACGTTACAGAAGTGAGGGCCCGGAACATTCACTTTTCTTCTCGTCTCAACTTCGGTGACCATATAACCGAAGTATGCAAAAAAGCGTACCAAGACCTCGGTTACATATTAAGGCAAGCACGAAGTTTCATTACGCGCCTTATATGAATGTGAATATGAAGCCCTGGTGAAAAGTAATTTGGACTATAATTCGATTATATGGGCTCCAAGTGAAACCAAGTGCAAATTAATGTTAGAACGCATTCAAAACAAATTCACCAGGTTCCTCTAGCTAAAGATGTACGGAATCTGTCCGAGCTATCCATTGCTTCATCCCACCTTGTTTGTAATAGGCATGATGGGATACGGTCAACTGGAGGCACGAAGAGAACTTGCTATGGCGTTATACATATTAAGGATACTTCGCGGCGAGTTAGACAGTTCTGGTCTTCTGAAGTTAAAGCTGGACGCGTCGTCTGACGTCTTGAGCCGTCGTCGTCGGCCGCCGCTGCCACCAACCTGCTGCGTGACGGCCAATTAACGCGGGCGCTGCAAATAATTAATGTTGTGGCATAACCCGAAGACCCCTTCAGCGATACATTGGATGAGTTCACAATAAAATTTTGTAAAGTGCATTAATTTTAGGTTATATTTGTAATAATTTGCATGTCCTTGAAATTATTCATATTTTAACTATAGTGTATTTTATTTTTTACTATCTGATAAATCATTATTATACTATATTGTCTAAGACCAACACTTTGTATTATTACATTTGTTTTCTTATTATTTATATTTCATTATTATTTGTGACATTATGATATAGTATTGTATTTAAAAAATATATATAAGTTGGAATCTATTAGTCATTATGTGTAATAGTATTCATATTTTATGACTACTCCATCGATCTGGGGCACCTGTAATGTTAGTAGTAATTTGTGATACGATAAATTAATATATAACGTACATGTCTGGATACATACTGTCACTGATTATTGTTTAGGCATTGCATTATTGGAGTACTTAGTTTATAAAAAACATTAATGTATGTTTTACTGTTAAAGCGTTCTCAAGAAACTTTCATTTCGCAATTTCATTGATCTAGTTTTTTTTACAATATAATCTTAATATACATATATTTATAGTTACGAGTTCCCGTTCTCTATATTGGTAAAAGATATTTTCATGTCTTGTATCATTAGATTACAGAATTCAATTAACGAGAATTAGTATATTCTTCCAAACTTATATTCGAATTTCCTGATGGTTTACTGGGCAAACAAACAAAAGACAATGGAATTGTATTTATTTTACTTAGAAGTTCAACCCGCACCCCGCATACCACTGGAATGTTTACTTCTAGGTATATATAATAATAATACAAAACATTGAAACATAAACATTTAATTCAACTTAAACGTCACTGCCTCGCTTTAAGAAAGTCAATAAATGAATATAATTATGTATTATGACATTAAAACCACATTAAACACAAAGTCAGTACTTAGCTAATTCATCCTACGATACTTCCTAAATTAATACCTATAAAGATAATAAAATTAATGTAATTTGAGATGTTTTAATTCCATAAATGCAAAATAACAAAAACGCAATCAAAGAGTGTCCAGGCTCAGATCGATCATCAAGTTATTCAGTAATCAACTAAACAAATCCAACTATTTTATAATAAAGAACCATAAACAATTTGAGAATATGATATAATAAAGCCAAATTGTATAAAATAATTAATCAATCTTAAACGATAGGTTGTATTACTAGAATATTTGACACAATAAAAAAAAATTAACTTTGAAACAGCTGATGAACATTAAAGATTGTTATCACGAAAACAAATAGCGCATCATAAATTCATTCTGAATTTGACGTTGAATGTTATGATGTTGCATTAACGGCAAATATTGTTGAAGCCGCCAAGATGCAAAAGTCTTGCCTTCTTTGTGCGATGTTGATTTCAAGTGGTTCTCCATTCCTTCCCAACTATCCACAATGTTACAAAATGCACAATGAAATCTGTCTGAACGGATCTGAAACGACAAATTTAAATATATATAATTATTTAGTAAATAAACAAATATTGTCATACATACCTAGTCACACATACGTAGTAGTACTTTCTCGTCCTTACAAATCTTGTAAACAAAATAGTTGACGACAATGTCAAAGAAATTATTTCTATTGTCATTGTTACCAAATAAAAATCAGCTGAGCTGTTCCTGCGATAATTAACGACCAAGGTTAAAAGTTAATTAATTCCTAATATCGCTATTAAAAATAGGGAATGATGGTAGAAGGTAGAAAATTTAGGGTTGTGCGTATTTTTTAATGTCACGCAATAAAAAATAATCTGTCCGAAAAATTTTAAAATATTGTTTGGGAAGAGCCACCCTTGCTACATAGGAGGATGAAACATAGATAACAACCTATTCCCAGACCTACTAAGTGTGAATATAAAATTTCATCTAAATAGGTTCAGCAGTTTCGGAGGAGTATAGTAACAAACAGAGTAGTATGGTATGCCAGCGGCGATTTGGTATATTATCTTGTTAACCATTAAAAAGTTCCTTTGCCAGACGTCGATATGCATTGTCTGATCGACACTATTTTGGAACCAAAACATTTTTTGGATAATTCTTAACATAGATACTAAGAACAAGTGGTCTATCTCCTACTATTTCAGAGTCTATAGAAGACAAACAAACAAACATTAATTTTTGTATAAATAGATTATTATATAATATTAATTTACAAGAAGACGCTCTCGCTTCGCTTCTTCCACTTGCCGCCCTTATCACATTATTGCTTCGTTTACTTAATAAAGCAGCCATTTTGAAAAGTAGTAAAGTCCTTACCTCTCTTATAAATTCAGAATCAAAGTTGACTATCACGGGTACCTCTTCCATAACTCTCTCATGTTGAGCAATTTCTAAATGGTTTTTCATATTTTCTAATTGCACATCTACTTCACACACTAAACATCTAAATTTTCCGGGACTCGTCATAGATACAAATGTAAAAGCGAAAAAATTTATGCAATATTTTTCATTTATAATCACATCTTCAGAAAACATGTTTTTAACAGTCGATAGATTTGTGACAAACTGCTGAACTGGCACTTTTTGAAGTTTCGATTTTTTTACATTTGCCTTTTTGCTTTCATTAAATTTTAAATCTGGAGTTTTGGATAATTCAGCATTAATATTTGATTCTTTATTCAAATGTTCGGTATTTATTTTCTTTTTTTCATTATCCTTTAATTTTTTTGCGTTAATCAATGCTCTAACGTTATTTTTATGTGATTCGCCATTGACATGTTCGATGATGTTTTTTACTGAAGAAGGTATACTCTTCTTGCACTTTTCACAAAAAAGCTTATTATGAGAGTAAGTAATGTCATGTTTTTCTGACATATTTTGTATCGTATCCAGTTTTTGTTTCATTGTTTCCATTGGTTTTGTTTCTACATTTTTATTTTCGAACACAGGATTTGTAAACAAAGTTTCACTATTTGCTGACTCATTATTTTTGATGTTTTCAAATGACTTCCGTGAAGGTGTTATGTCTCTATGTTTATGTTCTTCAATGTGATTGTGGATTTTTTTTGCATCAAATTCAATGTTTACAGAACACTTTCTACACAGTGCTGTATGAGTCTCCAAATTTAATTTAATATGTCCTTTTTGAAATTCTTGAATGAAATCCAGTATATCTGATTTTTGCTCGTTACCATCTGGGCCATTATACTTTTGATGTTTGGTAATATGTTCGTCAATTTTTACATCACTTTTCTTTTCTGATATCTTATTAGTGCCAGCATGATTATCTGTTTTTCCACTTATATTATTTTCATCTTCAATAAAGTCAATCTTACTTTTAGACTGTGAGGAACAATTAGTCTTATGATTTTCTTCTTTATTGTCTTCCTCTGATAATGTAGGCTTTGATTGGATAGATTTTTGTGTAAGGTTTTTATGTTTTATATCGTGTAGGTGCGCAGTGATCTCTGCCACCACAATATTACATGTGAGACAATGGTATGTAGAATCATGGTTCTGTGAAAACATAAAATAAACAAAATTCTAAATAATAGGTCATTAATGTAAGTAATTTTTACTATCTGTTTGAGCTTACTGAAACATAACAATAGCGAAAACAAGGTTTATTAAAATATTTACAAACACAACCTTTTATTATGATGCCCTAAAACAAAGAAAGTCAAAATTTCGTAACTGTTTTATTACCCGCTAAGGATTTCCCTTGTCTGGAGCCAATCTTTAAAGTGGTATCGGGTCATGCCTTTCATAAAATATAGGTCTAATTAAGCTTCCAAGATTTGACCCGAACTAACGAACAAACTAATATACTAACAAATTAATATACACTGCAAGCTAAATAAAAGCTTGTAAAAATAAACTTACTTTACGATAACAATTATTAAAGTCATTGATGACTTTACTTTGGATCAAATTAATGATGTGACTTGATTCACTTTTGTGAACATCCTTATCATCAAACTCGATGCTACAAATGCTGCATCCGTTACTCTCGCTGAATCCATGCCAAGCCTCATCGGATATCGCAATATTCCCACAAAATACAACGTCATCCACTCTGGCCATCATTTGCGATGTTATATTTTCTTTATGGCCAAGATCTTCGATATGTAAGCGTACTTTCGTAATTGTCGTTACCAGAATATTACAAAATTCACAGTAGTACCATTTCTTAATCTGTAATTATGTACAATAATTATAAGTCGAAATTAGTCAAAAATCCAAAATTGTGACAGACTCCAAACCCTTATTGTAAAAACGGACGTAAGAGGCGACAGTGGACTTTACACATTGATCATTGGATTGATCCTTATTATCATACTAGGCTCAGGTTTCCTGTCAAAAGGCCCCTGGCACACCCTGGCCAAGCGCAGACTGTTAGATTGTATCTGTTTAAGGTCTTAATAGGGAGATTATTTAGGGTTGCATGTTTCTAGAAGATGACCTCTTTTACCGAAGCCAGTGATATTTAATGTCTAATACACAACGTTAGAAAATAAGAGGTGTGTGGAGGATTTTAACTTAGGTCCTTTTTACTCTCACACTCTGCTTTCTCATTTCTTTCATACTTCTCCATCTCTGATGGCTGGCAACGCATCAATGTTATTTTTGACGCCACGCTAACGGTGCTGAGCATTTCCAGCAAGTGTCCGTCTTCTACCAGGTACACAAAGAATTATGCCTACACATACCGACAATTACAAAAAAATATATAATATACCTTTCTGATACGATCTTTTTCATATTCCTCAATATACCCAGTATTGTCCAAATTCTGTTTGTGCTCGTGAGTCGACACATGAATACACACGTCTCGCTCGCTCGTCAAATAACACTCGCACACCAGACAGAGATGATCGACGCTGCCCTGCAAGATCGCCTCTTTACTGAACGCGGGCGCCATAGTTACTGTAAGCACAAAATATTTAATAGCAGAATTGTTGCAAAGCTGCTGTAAGACCGGCATCTTCAAATCATTGAAGAACCATATAATTAGAGTATACGTCATATTTTTTATAATAGTAGAAGTAATAATATAAGGAAATTATATACCGATGGGCTCATAGTCCGACGCGACTAATTTCGTCTATCGTAAATGACTAATCGAGTTAAGCAATGCCCGGCGCGGTCGGTACGACCGCTAGTGACCATTGGTCTCATTTTTTGTCGTTATCAGTCGTTACACAGTTTCGTGCCTTCGGGTAACATAACAATTTTAACCCCTCGACCAATTCGCAGTGAAGCAGTGTAGCAGAGTATGCTCTGGGCTTCCTCAGTCATTAAGAGAGATCCATGCTCAATACTAGGCCATTAATGACTCAGAATTTTTTAAATTACTTAATAGGTGTGGAACCTAAACAATAACCATAAGCAAGAGTGAATAGGCTTCTACTAAGTTGGTGGTTTTACCATCAAAGACCTCATCATCACTTATCATAAGGCGGGGTTGAAGTCAAACAGTAACTTATCTAAGGTATTTAAAAGCAAGCAAATGAACACATAGGTCACCTAACGGTATCTGATTACCACAACCCAAGGACATAAACACTACCGAAGCTGTCACTAATATGTGTCCCACCAAGAACAAAAATAGTTGATAATCAGTTCATAGTTTAAGCGACTGGTCATTACTGACTTCTATATACCTTAGGTGCAGCAAGAAAATACTGCTCCAGGCTAATCATTAATAATGACAAGTAGATGTGAATATCTTTTTTCTGACCATCTTTATAATGAGGAAAGGAGACAATCAAAACCTAGAATCCTTAGTAAGGCAATCTGTTCTATCATACAGTGAATCACACAGCTCTTTAGTCCGCTGTCTTCAGCTCTTTAATAACATACATCTGAGCGTAGGATGTCCTCATATTTGAGGAGATCTAAACCATACTCCAATATGGATTGGAGCGTGGTACTACCATTTTCTTATCATGTCAATATTTTTTTTCCTTGAAGGCTGTCCCTCAGCAATAATTTAATGGGAAATGCCAGAATTATTCAAGTCAACATAATCAAAATACTCCTAAAGTGATCCTAAGTCTCACATGGAATTTAGAATCAAAACTACATGAATTTATAATTCACCAGTATGTGTTGGATATAATATAAAAATTTCCATTTTTATGCTTAAGTTCATTAAGCAAAATTGTTTTCAAAAACTTATAAAACCTACTATTACTGCTAGTATTAAAAAATACTTAAGTACTTACCTCTTTGATTGAACACATTCATACAATAGAGTGAAACTAAAGTTAGCTTTATCAATTCAAATCAAAGTAGCTGAATGTAAACTGTTACAATAGATTAATTCATCTTTAAAACTGTAGCTTAAAACAATACACACTTTTTCCAGACCTAAAATAAAAAGTAAACAGATGAAGAATAAATAAATTAAAATAATAACAACTATATGAAGGTAAATGCAAGGCAGGTCACTACCCTCATAGCTAACGAAAATTTGCCAAAAAAAACGTGCTACAAAGTATAAGAAATAGAAAATGTTTGATGTTGAATTACCTATTCTGGTTTTAAATATCAAGTAAAAGTAAATTTACACGTACATAATCACTAATAGCGGTTGATTATTCTTACGAGGTAGTGGAATGTTCTTTTGTGTAAATAAAATGCTGTTAGATCACTATTACATTAAATTGTAGCTTTTGATAATATTTAAACAAAGCGTAATTAAAAACTGTTTACTTCATCAAACGATTAACTTACCTAGTCATTAGAGCTAGTAAACTGTAGTTCCTCTAATACTACTTCCAGTGAAACTGACTGATCGAATGACCGATGAAATATAATATTGACTACGCGATATACTCCTAAGCTTGGATGTAAATAAAACATGAGTAATTGAAGTGGGGAATTACCGAGTACAGATTTCAACTTGAATATCTGATTATAACTGTAGACAAATATGTTGTATTTTATTGGCTACAGAGTACCTTATATAAGTTCCATAGAGTTTGTTGCGCCCATAGATCAATGTAATACATTAAAAAAAGCTGCGCCAGAGCTTGCGTTTTTCAAAACTAGTTGTGAAATTGAACAAAATTGAAAAATTTAATTATTGAACTAAAGAAGTTTACTTTGTTATGAGTACAATATTACTGATTCTCAAAAAAATGGTATTATCGTAATTTATCAGTAGCAGTAATTTTTTTTTAACATACTGACCATACAAGTGAAATAATTACTTTCTCATGTAATGTGATTTCCTGCTTTCAACTTTATATCACAAAACATATTATAAACAATTAAGTAATGTTGGAATACATAATTTATTTTGATGGCATTCCAAAATGTAAAAATTGAGATCAGTTATAAAGTATATACAGTGGAAATATATAAAATGTCATAAAAAATTAAAACACTTTTGGAAAAACACATTTTCATTTAATTTTCTAAAATAATTTGTTTGAGAAATATAAATTGTAAATTAAGTAACTTTACTATAGCTACTTAAATAACTTACAAAACACAATTTTCTTATGATGTTAACAGTACAAAAAAGTTATGTAGTTTACTTATTAATACAATTCTGGAATCTCAACTCTGAAATTTACGTATACACCAGATATTTTTAAAAGACTATATTTGTACTGGTATGAAAATATTAATAAGCAGTCTGTCAAGATTTTATATCTATTATTTTGGAATTACTTTCCCGCAGCAGTAGCCAGCGGGTTCCTTAGCACTAAAATTACAGAGTCACCTCGGAGGAACATCTTTGATATAAATTTGTCCTTGTTAACAGCTTTTCCCTGAAAAATATACAAATACTTGAGATAAGGTATACTTCAAGGTAGTGGAATGGTTTTAAATACAATAAATAATAATGAATATTCCAGGTCAATTAACACATTGCTAGTAATCCTAAACTAAGCATTAACTTGTACTATGGTGATCTGACAACAGATAAACATACATATATACTTTTAAATACATAGATATTTTTATTATACCCAGACAATGAACAAATAATTTTTCTCATTGCAGAAATGTTTGTCCTGGGCAGGGACAAAGCCCTCTAGCTTAGCTGTCAAGTTTACTGACCACTAGACCAACACACAAGTCAAATATTATCTGGAGATATTATATGCATATAGGCAAGACTGTTATTAGAATAGTACAATCATTTTGAACATCCATATAACTTAGTTGTAACATTGCTTAGAAAGTAAAAAGGTCTAGAATTTAATTCTGCTGATATTTATGATATTTGCTGATCTTTATGTGACAAATGACGTTTGTAGTGGGGATATTAGTTTTGTGTCTTATACATGCCAGTGGGAACATTGAATCCCAGTACGGGAGAATGCCTGTTTGAGCGTATATCAATTTAAAAAGAAGTCACCACTTTTAGAGGGTTAATGGGCAGGTGCTAAAAAGAAATAGGTAATAGAATGTTACTTGTTATTAAAAAACAGTAATTCCTGTCATAGCGCTATGATTTTGCTTGCATGCTGTTATGAGGTTATAAATACATTTTGTGTGGAGTCTCTACTTTGAATATTACATGGTACAAAATAAAATAACCTTTTTCCCCTTTCCAGTCCTCGGTACTTCAGTCCACATTTCCTTCACATTTTCTAAAACCATATTGCAATGACGGTCAAAAGCTTTCACGCGTCCAAGCAACTTCTTATTGTTTCGACAGTTTATTAGAACTTGTGTATTGTTTTTTACAGATTGTGTGAGTACCGACAGAGGTCCCGTACTAAATTCTTCCTCTTCGATTTTTGATAACTCTTCCAGAGTCATTTCAGAGCGTGGTTTGGTTGTTGTTGCCCTGGCAAGCAGTATAATAATTTAATCGTAAAATAGTTTTTTTAATAGAAATATAAATTACCTAACTACTCTGTTAGTTGGATACTTACATTTTATACAAAATTATCAGTAAAAAGCGATAGATATGAGTAAATTCACAATATCAATTCGCCGCCTAACAGCAAATCCACCTTGTTTGAAACCACAGATAATTTGAAATTGCAAATATCGATTACAGACGCAGAATACAGGACAGAGGTACAGAAGCCGTAATACACATAAATATCGCAAACTTTTACCGGTATTTTACAATATTTCAATAACGTATAGGCAAGTATTTTTTCTAGTGTTTTATATAGGCTGAAGTGGGGTCGGTTAATGCTGGTATAATTTAGTTTTAAGACGCCGTCATTTTGATATTTCGAATATTTTTTAATGAAATTAGTCATCATAGCTTCAATATTGATGACCGATGATTTAGTAGTTTGAGTTTACGGAATATTTTTTGATTAGGGTTCGCAAATTAAATTGTGTGCAATCTTGTGTTAAATAGTTCATTATCCGTTATTCTGCTATTTGCAAGTGTACCTCTTTACACTGTGAAAACCGGGAATTCCCCGCAGATTAGGAACTAATGTTATCCTTAAATTTATTATTTAATACAAATTGGTAAATTTGTTTTATGGGGCGGGATGATAATAAAAAATATATATTTCTAGTGAGTCATTTTTATTGCTAATTAAATATCATTTAATAAACTTAAGCTATAATTACTCTTAACTCACTCGTACAATAAACTCAATGTATTGACTCGAGTGCAAAAATTTGTCCCAGTCTTGCAATGAAAAATAATAATTAAATACTATTAAAATATTTTTTTCGTACATATTTCATACAATTAACTTTATCTGCTTTTCTTAACGCTTGGATACAAATAATTGTTCTGCTTCTGACAGTCCTAAATACAATTTCTTTGGTTGTACCTGTTTATTATTAATATTAATGTACTTATCGGCGCTTTTGATAATTACTATCACAACTTAAACTTTTTGATCGTTTACAAAATGGATCTGGATTAGGAGCAAGGAAATAATAATAAAGATTAAAATGACTTCATTGGCAGAATTACTCCTATATTAAATCATATTAATATTAGTTGTATTTGGATAGGAACGTGAAATTAGGAGCGATTGAAGCCGAAAGACAAAAGGGTCAATTAATATTATGCGCAGTAATGTATTACTAGAAACTTAACTTGTTAACGTGTGATTTGGCGACATCAATAAATTCCTGACAATTATTATATGGTGGACTCGCGGCAATGCGGACCTAGCCTATTATGGGATCGCTTTGTATCCCAACACGCCCATCACTGTAGATCGTACATATAATTATCAAAAAATCTTCATAACAAAGTTGTACGGGCCACCACTACGTCCGACACGTATTTGTAATTTGTCAATTACACGGTTAATCTTTTTGAAAAACTTTAAGACTACAGAGGGTCTAACAGTAAATTCGATAATACGACATCGCCCTAAAACTCCTTTGCCGAATTACCGCGGGTCCACACTCATTAATAATATAAATACCTATTATTTTTGAAAGCTTAAATAAGGCAAACCTGGTTTCTTTAACTACCTATATCATTTTTGATGATACGATATAAAATTACAACTTCAGTAACCTGTTGATAATAGATATTATTTTTCCCAATTAGTGTTTCAGTTATAATTGCTACATTTATCAACATATTACGAATATACTCAATTAATGTAAGGATCTAAATATCTATCTTTGCCAATAAGCTAATGATATATACCATTTTTAAAAATTATCACAATTCCTGACTGTCTATGTAAAGATTCGCCAGAAAAATAAAAAACCTTGACATGACCGACATGAATCTTATTTCCATAGTCATACTGGACTTGATTCACTTTTACCACTATTTAGCTGCACAAGTGAATATGAACAATCGACCTGCAATATAAAAAATAAATACTGGAAATGGGAAACATCTTCAATCACAGATAAACATTAGGTAAATTAATTAAATAATGATATTCTTTAGCAAGGATTTTATTTTTCTTGGAAATACTTTCTTATGGTTCTTAATACACACAGACCCAGATGTAATTTCTATAAAAGCAATGGAACTATTTGAAATCGGAACAACCTACTAGCGCCATCTAGCGAGAACCCATAGTATCTCATATAACACAATCAGCACCCAAGTTTGTACCAAGCTGGCAGTGATATTAATCTCTGGACGAACAGCGAAAATAACGCAATATATTTATCACAATAATATCTATTCATTGCAAATGTCATATGTACATAAGAGAAACGCCCAAAAAGCTAATTATTATCTACATAACACTCATACATATTATCAATATTTTATAAGCTGATTAAACGTGAGATGTATTGCTGTAGCACCAGTACGGAATATATAAAAACTATGAATATTACTATAATCGAAACTTGAGCGTACGTTGGGCTTGGGGTATAATAGTAAAATAAGTACACGTATACGTGTCTGTCAGTTGTCTGATCGCCATAGTGTAAGTTAAGTAGTAGTTCCACTCAGGTGATAACGAACTAAGCGTCAGCTTACACCATCGTTTGGGGGTCTTTTTAAGTTATTTACTTGTTTATGAGGGAAATATACAAACTACTAATGTTTGAAGATCATTATTAAGCATTATTTCAGGTTTTTGATACCCTATATCTAAGGTAAATTTTTAGTTTTTGCCTTACGTACGCTCGAACATTTAAAATATTGTTTGCATGTGTACACACATATAAATTGGTTGTTACATTCACAGATACTTCATATCACATACATAAAATATCAAGATTCACTCTCATTTACAAACTATTTCACAAAAACACTAGTCTTTATAAAAATACACGTTAAACATTTATTTAATTACGATTAAGACACTTGAAATTTCATTATCACTAAAATAAACTTGAAAGGAATATAATTCGAATATTTACAGAGATCTTATAAACCTTATAATACAAATTTAACTTCTATACAGATTATATAAGAGTATCTTAAGCTGTACATTTGACTATATCAACATTATATTTTTATCGCTGTGAAAAGACTAGCTATAGAATTGAACTGTCAAAATTAAACTAGAATTCATTGAGATGCTATAGTGTATATTGTATTATATTCTGTTTATTTCGGCTATCTCCACAATGTTAACAAAATACAACCTTTATTATCAATTTATTATTGTTTCACATAACTTTAATGTAGTACGAATAAATTGTAATCATACTATCGTAACTCCCTAACAGTACAGACTATAGAGCAATTAAAAGTTTTGAGGTTAGGTTTAAGGAAGCGTTCACAGCGACGAAATTATAATGACAGCACTATTGTAATATAATAATATAAACATTACAATATTACAATACTTGAATATGCCGTTGTATAAAATATGAACACTAATTTCAAAATCAATATTACACTAGAAAAATAAGTAGCGTTGGTTGTCGAGACTCGTCGATTTAAGGTCCGCGAACATTACAACTAACTAACATTACAACTAACTAACTAGACGCCGAATCCACCCGACTCTACTCACAGAAAAGTATTTAAATATATTTTTTCGATAACATTCCTTATGATTGAATTCAAAATCCATGTCAAAGGTATCCATTAAATACTTACGGCCAATTTAGAAAGAAATTACAAAAAACCAAAAACTATAAAGTTCGAATTTCAATTATTACTGTAGGCTATTTATGAATCGAGTTGGTCTCATAGGGAGTTGCGAACATCGAGTAGAAGCGGTGAGTTGGAGCGGTTAGTTGTTGCGTCGAGTTGGAGCGTCGAGTCGGATCGTCGAGTCGGATCGTCGAGTCGGAGTATCGAGTTGAATCGTTGAGTTAGTGTAATATACGATTACATTTACAGTAAAGTCCCGAACTCAGTGATGATAAAATCATCAAAACTTACAATTCAAACAAAATAATATAAATTAATTAGGAATTACAACGCATATACTGTAGTGAAAGATAATGACTGAATATTCTAGAACCTAAAAAATCACTAGAGCAGTTTCCCAAACTATGAGCCGTCACCTAATCACAAATGAACAGTCTTCTATTCTTTAAATATCGTAATGTATTTTTTGTGTACATACATATGTTCAAATTTGAACATCATTTAAGAAAGGTATTTGCACCTTAAAGATAAAGAAATAAAGTTTGGGAAACGCTGTATACCACTCGAATGTTTTAATACAATATATAACTATCTAGTTTCCTTATAATGGCTCCCCACACTATGTTTATCGACTAGAAATCTCTTGTTAGCTGAATCGTTAATTTTATAATTATAACAATATGATTAGTTCCCACAGAAACCATTGATTTTATTGTTCGTAATGTTGTTTTTATAACTTGGGCCAATTAAAGGCAAAGCGACTATTTGTATCTTTATCTTACGTGGACGATTGTCTCTTTCTTTTCAAATATTTCTCAATAATATTTTTAAAAAATATAAATTAAACTATGCGGAAACGGAAATGGTTACATTATTCGTTGTCTATGGCTGTTATTTTATAACGTTCTTAAAGATTATATAATTCAATGATTAATGCTTAGAAAAATAGACGATACAAATATCAATTATGTATATATATGTTTATTATAGTTATTTATTCTATTAAATATCATGCTATTGTGTAATATTTGATATTATATAAATAATTCAATATATATATATGAATCAATCAATATTCGACATTTTAACATTGAAAAGAAAGAGACAGACCACATACACTATTATTAGTTTTCATGAAATTTCATAATCATTTCTTGTACTTACTTATTCATCAATAGAGAAAAACACAAAATCAGTCGTTTTAGCTGCGTCTTACAGTCCATTAAATTTCCATTCTGGACACTTAACTCACACAAATAAAGTCCATGAAGTCATATATATTTCATACAAAAATCACAACTTTTTCGTGGTAATGTCCTTGCCTAAAGACTTTCGATTTTCAAATTTTTGTTGCAAACTGGCAACATTGGAGGGTTTTGCGGTTAACTTCACAGCACTGGGTTTCGTCTCGGTCTTTTGCACGATACTACTCGGTTTCGGTACGATTTTAGGTCGATTTTTGTTTAAATTATCCGCTATCGCCTTCACATTAGAGTCTGTTTTCGAACTGACTCGATTCACGGGAGTACTTTTGTCTTGTGCTTTATTGTTCGTATTTGTCGTAGTCACTGGTTTCAAAGCGGGAGTTTTGGCTATAGTTTTCTTATCGACGGAAGGCGCGGGTCGTAAGGGAGGCCTGTTGTCGGTTTTAACAGTCACGCTAGGCTTGGATGCAACTTTCGGTGGCTCAGTCGGTTTATTATTGTTTATAACGTCCGGTGCTTTCGCGTTCTTTACATCAGCTATCGCACAGCTCGACACTACGTCTGGACTGTTCGAAAGCTTCGCGGACACGTTCGTATTTTTGGCCACAGTTTTGGGTGACTGGGGAACAGTTTTAAATGTGCTCGTGCGCAAACCTGGGGGCGTGACTTGTCGAGAAAAAGTGGGAATTTTAGAATTCGTCTTTAGCGTGGGGGAAGGAGGAGCCTTGTCAATCTCTTCTCGCTTTTCCTCCTCCTTCATGTAAGTAGGAATATTGACAGCAGATGGGTGTAGATAGCCACTGCTAGTCGTCGAAACGCTAGATTTCGCGCCAGAGTTGCTATAAACGCTCTCTGGTGTCTTGTAATGTTCCGTATTAATATACGTACTATCTCTATCGCTCTCAGCGGCCTGGCTCTTTCTCTCTCGCTCCTTCTTCCTCGAGAGCGTGGAAGCGGAGTAAATTGAGTCAAAGTTCCGGTTTTGGATTTCGCTGACTATTTCTCCTAAGAGGCCGACGCTTTCGGAGCTTCCCGAATTAACGTTTATCGGCTTGGGGGTCTTATATTCCGCTGTATCAGGACGAGGGGCGATTTTTAGGGGCACCGCTGCACTGGGAAGGGGCTTCGAATGCTTGACGGGACTTTCTTCAATGATAGCATAGATATTGTCATTCGATTCCTCGTCGATGTGAGCGAGAGGTGCAGGTTTTTCTTCAATACAGTCGACATAGTCTGGTGATTTAGAAATAATGTGCTTGGGATTCTGATAAATCGTTTCCTCCTTTTCTGACTGGCCGGGGAGAGGAGGCGGGGGAGCAGTAGGTCGACCAATACCCGAGAGCGGTCTTGGGGCTCCGCTGGGTTGCCGCATAGATCCGAAGCTTTGTAAGGATGGTTTCTGAACGCTAGGCGCTCTCATACTCTGGGCTCGGTTGACAAATGCTTTAGGGTCGTCCCCCTCCTCTGAATCGGACACAACAGGAACAGTTCCCACGGGCAAGTCTATCTGCTTCTGTAAAATCGGGCTTGATATTTGCAGGTTTCGTAGCGCAACTTTATCCGCGGCTTTCGGCACTCGCACCTGGTGATTCGGATTCTTCGGCAGCGAATGACTGCGTTCAACTGGTTGTCGTTCCTTTTCTTTTGGTTTGTCCTGCTTCAGAAAGGATGCAATTCTATTTAAAGAGATTCCTTCTTTGACTTTCTTAGGTTCCTCTGGCAGTGGTTTCTGGAGCACGTTACCAGCTGAGTGCATGCTGAGAGGGCGTTTCGGTAGGTCTGGTGTTGCTGAGGGTATGGTCGGGGCTGTCCGGATAGGGCCCAAAGTTTTGGATCCCTGAAGGGGGGAAATCAACTCCTTGGCGGTGCAAGTGGATGCTTCCAGAATGGGACTGGATATAACCGGTCGATGAACAGGATTAGTCACGACTGGAGGCAGGTCCTCCTTCTCTGTACTCATGAATGCTTTTATTTTGTTTTGGACGGAACTGTTTGTTCTTTTTACGGATGGACTAGTCTTGGGACTAGTTTTGGCCGTTATCGGGACCATTGGGAGAGGTGGTGCGGTGCGTAACGCCGGTTTTAGAGCTTGACTTATATTCTGACTGTTGCTACCGCTGCGATGAACTGGCGTTATCTTCGCGCTTTTGTTTAAACTCTCCGCGATATTCTTGACCTTATCCTTAGCTAAGACTGCGGCTTCTGAAGATTCCTCTTCATCTTTTCTCTCGTTTTGTTGTTGAGCTTTTTCCATAGGTGTGAGAGAGAAGCCCTTGAAATTGCCGAAGAAGTTGACAGAGGGGTTGATGTTTCCGGCTGGACTGCGGTCGGAGTCGCTTCGTAGGAGGCTGGAGCTCATATCGTCTGGGTTGGATAGAGTGTGCACTGTGACTGGCTGTGCATTGTTAGCTCCACCATTATGGAAGTTGGAAGCGAATTTGCTCGCGCTACGAGACAGCCGGCGCTGAAGACTTGTTTTCTTCGGCGATTGCATCCTGTACATTAATATAAAATCAATATTTGCGTAAACACTGCACAATACAAGTTTCCACCCGCGGCTTCGCCCGCATGGTAGGTATGTTGATAAAAAGTAGCCTATATATTAATTCAGACTATAATCTATCTCTGTGCGAAAATTTATTCAGATCCGTTCAGTAGTTTATGCCAGAAGGAGTAAAAAACATCCATCCATCCATATATCCATTCTCACAAACTTTCGCATTTACGAGTACAATAAATAGGATTTGTACTGTCATGTCTCATTATTACTGACATGAGTTGATTTGACAAATTATTCATTTTTAATATTCTATCTAACCATTATCCTGTCAATATGTTGATCTAGAAATAGGAATGGATCGACTGACTGATCGTAAATATTTAAAGTCGATACACTACAGATACTTAAAAATGGGATAGTTTTGGGTTCTTAAGCTAAGTCAGTCTGTCTGTCACAGGACTCCATCGCTTAAGTCATAATAGTAACACTTGACACAAAATATTACTGTTATCTACAACAATAAATACTAAAATAAAAATAAGGCAAGATTATAAGGAAGTACATAAGAAAGCTTTTACACATCAGCTTGTCTTTTAAACCGATACAGATTCTCGAAATATTTAGAGAAGATTCTAGCCTAAATATAAAAATATTCTTTTCACTCAATAGACCTTTTTGTTTTTTTAGTAACATAATTATCATATTTAGTAACATAAATTTCGTTAGTAACATAATTATCCAAAAAGCTTCATATATATATAATGCATTGCAAAAAACTTATATTCAACAATAAAAAAATTAGGGACTAGTATATTTGTAGAAGAACATGCAGACATAATAATGACATACATGCAGACAATATAAATACCATGTCATAGATGTATTTGTAGATTCATAGACAAAAAAAACCCTATACCCCGCTCCGTTCCATGTATCACACATAGCCCAAGAACAAAAGGTTATCCATATCATAAAATCCACTTTGTTTTAAATTGTCTTAATTATTATATATATATATTTTTACGCTGTAGCTGTAACACATTAGTATTTATTTTAGGCACTATAATATTTTTAAAGAGTCCATAATAAGGTCAATATATAATGTATATACTTATTTCATACCAGTTATTTATATGTATTTAAAAATATTTAAGTTATTTTAAAAAAGATAGTACGTAAAAAATAATGTTTTTATTAATATACATATAATACAACATATATTCGTAATCGCATATATGTTGATTTTTGCTTATACTGTGTAATATTGTACTTTATATTACTACCATTATAGTTATTATGTACTATGTTCGCATTCCTACATCACCTCTGGATTTGCGGGCCTTCTCCAGGACATTTCTAAGAGATATAAGAAGTGGCGTTATACATTTTTTTACATGTATTTGCTATATTTATTATGTGTACAAAATAAAATAAAGGTTTAGAGAAGCCCTATTTTTCCACAGTGCATTGACGAATCCATATATATATATATAAATTAATACATCTAAATCTATATATACATCTATGACATAATTAACCATGATATTAGCAAAACGAAAAGCCATGCAAGTTGAGCTAAAAAACCATAAAAACTCACCAGCGTGATACAGCCAAAGAAGTAAATAGGGTGTAATGTTACCAGTTAAAAATAAACTCGTACCGTTAATTTTCACCTAGCAACACTTAAAGAGAGATATAAGAGTTGAATATTTATTATAAGAAAACCAAGCCCAACTACATACTACAAAGTTACTAAATATATCGCAGGTTTCATAATGTAGGGAGGTGAATAATTTTACTCTTCAAAAATTACGTCATTAAAAATTTATGTCAAAATTTGATAAGAAATAACGTAATAAATGTTTTATTAACCCCTATAGTTTGAAGCCCGCGATATAGGTATACATAGAAATTAATAAAATAAAAACATCGACAAAGACATTCAAATTGACGTCATAATATATGAAGGTTTCCCATAGTCTAAGAGTTTTAAGAACGCATACGTACGCATGCGTGGGCGTACGTAACAAACTATACTATACCTCAATTATATTATTAATAGACTTCAAAACTGCCTGTTATCACAAGATAGACACAGAACACGAAAAATGGGAAGAGTATCAGTAGTCCGTAAAACCACAAACCGTGGAAAACCTGCATCGTTTAAAATTGTAGTTCAAAAACGAACTTACTGTCAATGTAGATCATAGTATAGACCAGGGTTTCTCGATTTGGCGGAATCTTAATTTTCATACATTTAAACGGAACCTATTTTAAAAGCTAATGAAATCACGTTTCTCTTTATATGTCTAACGTGAGACATCTTTTCTACAATGTTTGATTTAATTTTATGATCTGAACGCGCTGGCCCTTCTACGGAGCTCTAGGGTTCCGCACATCACCTATCGGGAATCGCTGATTTACACTATAATAGCTTTAATTAGGGTTAACTCGAAAATATTGTCTGAACAAAAAATATTGTTTATATGCAAATCACATTCTGAAACGTTCAGAATTGTTCGATGACGTCATCTGCCTATAAACAAACTTTTGGCCATTGTTAAATAATCTAAAATAGTTTTAAAAAACCTTGTCTAAAAGCCTATTTATTATAATGCATCAAAGGTTATGTCTATGCATAAACAAACAACATCCAAAACAAATGATACTTGAAAGATTAATGGAAGCTGAAGATATTTTTTTAATTATATATTTTTCATCAGCAAATAATCGATGAAAATGACTAACTGAAATAAAGTAATAACTACTGTACTCCACAATACCAACACCAAATAAGCAAGTTACTATACCCACCACCTTTACATAAAACCAATAGATTCGACCAATTTTAAGCTGGTTGTAGTCCAAGAGTTATATTTAAATTAATCTTCCCTTATTGTGAAAATACAGAAAATCGACCAATCGATTCAAAATTGCTCCATATCATAAATCAGACAATTGGTCTGTACATCGCGCACAAATATTTATAAATTAACGCGGGCGAAACTACAGGGCACAGCTTAGGTCAATTGGTGAGATGGTTTTCCGAAGCTATTATTAGTTCAAAATCGACTTTATTGATGTCGTAATTTAACTTTGTCATAGTTAATCTCTTGATCTGCAACCAGCTTTTTATTTAATGTGGATGTAATATTTACGTCTATTATTCCTATAGTTTTACATTTTTGTCGGGAGTAAAAAAGGATAGTATACTTTTACAGCAAAATTGATTTAGAAAAATACTTGAATTAAAAAAAAAATTAAAGAGAATAGATGAATTATTTATAACATTTATGGCTTCTTTCCATTTTATACTTTTGCAGCATTATTCTTGGGTAACCTTACTTTGCTGGAATTAGCATTTTCATCGAAATTCTTTAACAAATTTTTAACTTTAGAACCTGAAGCAACTCCCATTGAATTTCTTTTAATATTTATATCTTTGGTTTTATCTATTTTCATTTGATCATTTGATGGGGAAGCAGAAAATTTATTTACTACAGCTTTATTGTTTTTAAAATTAATTTGTAGTTTATTTGTATTAACATTAGTAGAATAATTATAATCTGCTGTAGATTTTGTAATGACTGTTTTTTTTATGTTATTTCCTGTTTTGATTATTTCATTTGTAGTAGATTCAGAAGTTGGAAGTTTATTGATTGCAACCAATTTGCTTTTATCTATTGTTTGTTTTGCAAGAGACGTTTTATGAATTTCATTTAATTTCTCTGCTAACTTAATATTCGTGGGAACTATTGTTACCTTTGATTTATCGGTTTCTTTCGAAAACTTTGAACTATTATTATTAGATACACATTTTTCATTAATTTTAATATCAATTTTACTAATATTTTTATTTGTTGTTGATGCTAATCCAGTATTTACAATAACTAATTTTTGTGTTTCCACAGGCTTAGTAGGTAAGTTTTCATAATATGGCGAATTAACCTCATCGCGCATTGCGATTTTATCAATTAATTCAGTGCTGTTACCAGCTATTTTAATATCATCTTTGTTTAATTTTCGTTTAAAACTCCTAACTGGAAATTTATTTCTTTTTTCAGCAAATATTATAAACTTTTGCTTCCATGATTTTCTAGCATTACAATCAATCGTATTTTCACTTTTGTCACAAATGTCAAATTTTTCATCCTTAACATTAGTTTTAGGTGTAGTATTCTTATTTTTAACGTGCAACAGAGAAATGATAGAGGGAGGAATAGTGAAATTACAAAAGCCAAACTTAGTTTTCGGTGTGTGCATCCATCCAAACATTCTGGGTACGTACGTTTTCTTTGGTTTTTTCCACCACACTAGTACATTGTGCCTCGAATAGTACATAAGGAACATGATTAACAGGATAGTCGGCAGAATCCCCAGGAATATCACGTACATTGCCACCATAAAGTTACGTTGTACTATAAACAAGACAAAACATTTGTTTTACATATCATTATTGATCATTATTGCAACCCATAACAGTCCTACTGCTGGGCTCGGGTTCTGAAATGATAATCCATAAACTACCACGATGGCTGAATGCGTATTGGTAGACACACCTACACGAACATAAAGGGCTTGTCAGGTCGTCTCATGTTGCTTTTCTTCACCGAAGCAATTGATAACTAACTTCTAATACGCAAAACTTTTTAAAAATTAAAGGTGCGTGCAGGATTAACATTTCGAGAGAACAATGTTCATACCATTCGGCTATCATTATTACGTTACGGTCACGATTATATTGGTAAATATTGGTTTTTAAATTCCTGTAAAAGGTAAAACTATATGATTTTAAACTCGACGCTACATGGACTGTATAAATTTTGCTACATTATGGGTATTTACGATATATATCAAAACATATATCATCAGTCATTAACATATAACGAGTAGTCATAACATTATGTACCGAGACAGTTTTTTTTTATCAAAACTGATTTATTTTATATAACATGGGAGGTAACCACGATCCATTCAACAGGTCCGAAATGTCGGAACAGAATACTTATGTATTTGTTTTAGTATTATGTCTAAAGTAAAATGTGCATAGTCCATGATGAGTAACAATGAAATCAATTTGACTTATTCAAAAAACACTTACTATAATAGTTTAAATTATATCAAACGTCTATACTAATAATACATATTCGGATAATATTGACATCCGTGCCATCTAAGGCTGTAGTCTACTCGTAATACTGAATGTTTTCAAAACAATACTGAATGGACATACCAAACAACTAATCAACCGAAATTTATATCTATAAATGATATTATTTTTTAAACACTATAAGTAAATGTTTTTCTCCAGTCCCATCTGATTGTATGGCGATATATATTTAGGAGAAAACACATAAAAAAAATATCGCTCATCGAACATAAATGTAAGCAAGAATATATGAAAATTACTGCTAGAATCAGTCGCTGGACCAGAGTCGTAGGAGCCACCGGGGCCGGGGAGAGCACACAGGGGCGGAGCGAAACCAACATCGCAGTGGCAGTGACCTAGAAATAAGGAGGATTATGCATTTATAACCATTAATATTTTTGTATATTTGTACAACGTAATTGTGCATTTATTATATTTTTCCATATTTGTACAACTTATTTGTGCATTTAATACCATTCATATTTTTGTTTATTTGTACAACGTATTTGCGCATTTAATACCATTCATATTTTTGCATATTTGTACAATGTATTTATGCATTTATTACCATTCATATTTTTGCATATTTATACAACGTATTTGCGCATTTATTACCATTCATATTTTTACATGTTTGTACAACGTATTTATTGCACGTACATTTATTGCAATTTATATGTTTGTCTACATATTTGCGCATTTAGTGACACTTATTGTTTTGCATACTTTTAAATTTATTTGCCACTTATCTTTTAAAATTTTGGTGCAATGTGTTTGCGCAGTTATTGCCACTCCTATTTTTGCATTTTTGTGCAACGTAGCAGTTATTATCACTCAAAGTCTCGTAATGTGTACGCGTCTTGAATTGTTCCTGCGTATTTGTATGCAATTTTCCTATTATCCTGCATATGTAAGCATATTGAAATGTGCAGGCGTATTGTGTGTTTGCACTGTATTGTGTAAATTTAATATTCCAACTTACCCTTAGAATTACATTCACCGTGTCCTGAACAATCCGAGGGGCACACGGAAGACTCTGTCCTGGCGATACCTTCCCTGACCATTTCTACTGGCACGCATTTTTGATTTAAACACATCTGTAACACATGATGAGGTTTTATTTGTATTGTATTATGTTCTATTTGTACTTTAGCTCATATCTTGAAGGACTTCTTATTCGACAGATAATACAAAAATACAGCCTTTTTTAATGTAATAAGTTTCTATAAGCAGGTAAACAAGCAGACGGGTCACTTAATGGTAACTGATCAACGCCCCCCATGGACGTTAACAACACCAGGAGTGACGCTAACGTGTTGCCGAACAGAAAAATAGAACCGGGGCCGATGCTAACAAACTCTAGGCATACCAACATTATGTATTAGAAAATCATTTCAATATTTTCCTTAAACTATTATTCAATGGAATTTTTTTTATAATTGAACATCAAACATTTAAGAATAGTTTTAACATTTTAATACATTACCTTGTCCTCCCCGCATTTAGCTCCGTCGGGCACCAAACCTGGATCCACGTCGCTTAAACCAAGATCCACCATGGCCGTTCGGCATGGGATTATAGTACCTGCAGATTAAAAAATATTCTCTTTTCACGCATTTTCTCTTTTAAAAGGTAATGTTAATGAAAGTAGTATTTTATTTGTTTTTCCACTACTGATATTATTGAAGCTTTTAAATCCCGGAAACAAAAAAAAAACACGGGGGATTTGTGGGGCATTTCAGTGAAAATAATAGATCATATAATAGATTTGATAGCTCCACAAGTGACTACAATCTTTAATAAGTGTGTGGATGAGGTTATTTTCCCGGATCTTATGAAATGCAGCAAAATTATTCAACTTTTTAAAGCAGGTAATAAGAGCGATCTAAATAATTACAGAACAATTTTTGTATTACCAACACTAAGTAAGACCTTCGAAAATATTATATTGAATCAGATGCTTACCCATTTTAATATTAATCAATTATTACACCCTGAGCAGTACAGCTTTACTAGAGGTCGTTAGTACAACTGATGCTGGGATTCTTAAAACATATTTTAGAAGTATGGGAGTCGTCACAAAATGCTATAGGTGTATTTTGTGATTTATCTAAAGCATTTGATTGTGTTAAACATGAAACTTTGTTGCTTAAACTTAGTCATTACGGAGTGAAAAACAAAGCGCTTGCCTTAATCGCGTCTTACGTAATAAGATACTAAAAGTTAGCATTTCTGATTCAATGTCATTGGGGTCCCCGGCTGTGACAGGTGTACCGCAGGGCTCAATCTTGGGTCCATTACTTTTTTTGGTATATATTAACGATTTACCATACTGTGTAAAAAACCTTGCGGACATTGTGCTTTTTACTGATGACACGTCATTAATATTTAAGACAAAAAGAAATAATCGTAACTTTGACGATATAAATAGTGCTTTGTCACAAATCTTTCATTGGATTACAATGAATAACTTAATTTTAAATGCTAAAAAAACTAAATGTGTAGAATTCGTGTTACCAAATGTAATAGTTTTAGATAAAACTCTAGTATTAAATAATTAAAAAAATTATTATAGAAAAATCCTCTGTCTTTTTGCGAGTGACTTTATATACTTAGCTACAATGGGGCTCGCATATAGTAGCCCTTGGAACTAAACTCAGCAAGGCTGCATATGCTGTTAGGAAAATAAGACAACTTACTGATGTTGATATTGCTAGACTTGTTTATTTTGCTTATTGTCACAGTGTCATGTCTTATGACATCATGTTATGGGGAAAGCATCCAATATTGATCAAATCTTCATTCTTCAAAAAAGAGCTACAAGGGCTGTTTAGGAACTCGGAACTCGGAAAGCACCAACACCGACTTGTTGATCCCTTCTCTTCCCTTTCTTAACTCCCACTTAACGATTCCTTGACGACAGTTTCCCGATTCCCCCTAGGCCAACCTTAACACTGACCCCCCCTCCCCCCACCAGTTGTATACAACTACTTCCGTAACCCCACCTAACACTCCGAATAAAATAGGAGAAAACGTAATATTTTGAATTACACTATCAAAATACCGCTTAACAAAGCCTCCTTAGCCTACTTTGACTATTACCCCTTCCCTAACATCCGTTGGCTACGACCCTCTCCCGAGCCATCTTGATTGCGACCTCCTCTAAAACCTTTTTTGACAACTCCCTCCCTTCCCAACTAACCACTTACCGTTATTGTTGATGAAGAGTGCCGAGAGCTGAGACACAGACTCCATACCAAACTCGAGCTGCTCGTTCAGATGGCGGCACTGCAGCAGCCCACACATTGCGTCCTCTGGGGCACACCGCAGGTACTTCGGATCGTCCAGACCACGTTTGTAGCCACAGTTGCCGTTCCTGGGATATAACAATATTTGAAAAAATTAAGAAAACACGATTACTTAGTGCGCCATATTGTTTAGTGCGCCCAATATTTTAGATACCACTTACCATTACATGGAATTATTGCCAAGTAGGTCTGTTGGTCTAGTGGTTAATAAACCTGGCTACTAAGCCGGAAGTCGTGGGTTCAATTCCCCACCCAGAACAAACTTTTCTGTGACGAGCAAGAATGTTTGTTCTTTCTGACTTTACTAAATGTATAAAAGTATATATTTAAAATTATGTTCATATATACGTTTACTAGTTGTCTGATCACCACACTACAAGCTAATGCTTAGTTGAGGATCAGATGGCCGCGTATGAGTTGTCCTGGAATACTTAATATAAAACTTTTTTAGTAAAAAAACGAACTTTAGTTAAAACTCACTTGTCTCCTTTAACGTTAGTGCTGGTGTAGCACCGTACGTCGGAACTCTCTCCTGTCGACCCCCACAGCAACCGACATTGGTCAGAGTGAGAACGACACGCGCCGCGCACGCAGTACGCCTGGACAGACAAACAGATATTAAAGAAAAAAAATCGCAAAAACAAGACATTACAAAACGAATGAAAAAGGCAATCTATCCATCCATTCATCATTCTTCGGATGTCCATTGATGCGTCATGCGTCACTCTGACAGGTCCTGAACTGAACTGAACGATTTACGAACAGTTGCCAGTTATTGAATTTTATTTTCCACCAATATATTATAACCTGCTATAACATTTTGACGATTCATATTATGTTATACTAGAAATTGCCGTCGCTTCGATTCGTTGGGTCGAAGAGTTGTCTAGTGGTTTAAGAGTTACCATACTAATTTTAACCTAATAATAATAATAACAAATTTTTCCATGGGAACAAAGAAGTTTTCTGGAATGAAAAGTATCTTATACCCATTGTCCTTACATGAGCTACAAATTTGCAAAATTACATCTAAATTGGTCTATTGGTTTCGAAATTGCCTCATTAATTTCAACCTGTTATACTGCGGGAACAAAATCGTTCATGGGATAAAAGCTATCCTATAACCATTCTCGGGTTTTAAACTTCAATTATACTAAGTTTCATCTAAATCTCACCAGCGGTTTTTGCTTTAAGCTCGAACAGACAGACAGACAGACAATAAATCCAAAAAAATGTTTTGGTCTCTATATCGACAACACAGCCTTCTTGGATCAAAAATTTCAAAAAATATATAATGTATGTAGTTGAATCCGTTACAGTTTTATTATTAATATAGATGTAACGAATACGATGTATTCCATTAAAATAGCGTTAAAAATAAATTTTCTTTTAGCATAACAAATAAACAAAAGAATCATTAAATAATTTTAGCAAAGAGGTCAGAGACCAGTGTTCTTTACCGTTTAACTGACAGTGACAATCATAGGGTGACTGTAAAACATGTTTCTGATCCACAAACAATAATTGTTTTTCATTGACGTAATCTCGCACCTTTTCACTAAAATTGGTGGCAAATAATATGAAATTACTACTAAGCAACCGTTCTGAAATTTTCTTTGACGTAATCTTTTTGCTTAAAATGGTGGAAAATAACATGCAATTACTGGCAACCATTCAAAAACCATTCAGTTTTGATTCCATTCGATCCGATCCTATTGAAACTGAGAATCGTCCGGTAGTCCTTTAGCGCCCACGAGGGGGCGTTAACGAACCCTATGAGAATGATTGGACGAACCTGTCCATTCCCGCACGGCGTGGAGTCCATTTTGTGCACATCCATCGGACAGTACTCAGAATGTCCGCTGCAGTACTCCGGAAGGTCACACTCTCTCGTCGCCGACCGACAGACACTCCCGGCAGCCTTCGGTCTGCATGTCTATTTGATAAAAATATTGAAAAATATGTTGATAATGACCATAATACTCTACATATATGTAAATACCTATATATACATATCATTACGACATATAAATAAAAAAGTGTTGATCCTAAAAATTGCCGTCGCTTTTCTTCGGACCAGACCTGAATCAGCTACGAGAAAAAAGTAGTTGTTGTTACATAACTGCAACAGTTACATATTATTATTTGTAGATATTGATGTTCTCTTATATAAATAAAACTGTATATCACTTTCTTCTGTTGTCAATAATTTCTCAGTTGAAAACCGAGCCTTAAAACTCACCGTATGGTCGCAGCACGCGCCCACCGCGCACGTGGCGTTGGCCCGCAGCGTGCACGTGCGCGGGTCGCAGCACGCGGTGCACTGGGAGGGAGCGGTAGCCAGCCCGCAGTCGCACTGCTCCCCGGCCTCCACGAACCCGTTACCGCACGTCGGCGAGTCCACCAGACGTTTCGGCTTGTTGCTGGAATATTAAACATAAATAAATAAATAATTTTATTCACAAAAGTGATAGTAACACACTTAGGACATCAACATTTTTTGATCTAACATCGTTCCGTAAAGACGACGGCTGATTACGACTACGATTTTAAGGCTGGTACTGGGTACTCACAATTATAGTATTTTTACATTTTATCCATACAACTGGATTGAAATTCCGGTATAAAATGTAAATAGTTATTAGTACCCGTTACACTTACAATGTTACATTAAAAATATAATGTTGTATGTTAGTACCCGTTACACTCAAAACGTCACATTAAAATACAATCATGACTCATTATTGTACACTACTGAAAATTACATCATAATTGTACATGTTCAAAATCTAAACAAATAACCTGTCTTACAATGATTCATCTGCTCATTTATCGGCTATTCCCATAAAAAAATCGTTCAGCTAGTCCATTAATATCGTAATTTATGATGCTATTCATAATCCAATCCACTTTCAATGCCATGGACTAATATATACTTCTCATCAGGACATTCACAATCCACATCCATATCATGGCAAAGATGTGGCCCATCTCTTAAGCCACAGTTTCCTTACCACCACATGCTCGCATGCTCATTTGTCGGCTAGACTCACCGCAAGCAATAATCCATGCCCTTCTCAAACGCCAGCGCCAGCGACCTCAAACTGCACGAAGACCAGTGGGTCGGCGTCACTGAGGTACTCGACGGGCTCATTATACACTTCTCATCGGGACACTCACAGTCCAACTGAAATTAATAATGGATTAAAAATATTTAAGTTATTCGCATAATTAATAATTAATTGTATTTTATTAATACGGTATATTTTTACTTAACGCTTTTAAAAGGAGAGAAAACGAAACAACTTAAGATTGTTTATATGCGAAGAATAATGTCGAGATCTATGTATTGAATTATGCCTAAAACGATAAGAATCGATCGAAGAGTACTTTGATAATGTTAATGAATAAACACGTCTATAATAAATTGCTAATATTTGATTTATTTTCAAATAGGACACATTATTATTTTTAAGAATATCAACATAAAATAATCGATTATACGTAATCGATTATAGGTAATCTATACTAATATTATAAAGACGAAAGATTTGTTTGTTTATTAGAAAAGAATAGACTCCGATATTACTGGGCCGATTCCAAAAAGTTTTACCATTAGAATCCTACATTAACCCTGATAAACATAGCCTATAAAGTATTTTCAAAAACATTAGGGGTCGGTATGAAAACTTCGATAATGTAACCCAGCGTGTGAAAACAAAAATCCGAAAATAAGCTTAAGGTCACTTATGCTGTGGGAATTATTGATAATAGAGCAACGTGATGTACTGTAGTTTTATAAAGGACATCAATATCTACAAATAAGTCTGCGATACCATATGTCTAACTCTTACAGTTATGACACAATAACTACTTTTTTTGGTAACTGGCTCTTCCGAAGCGAAACGAGAGCAGTTTCTAGTCGATTATAAAAGCATAGTAAATATAATTCAGTTTAGTTTGATATATTCGTTCAATAATCGCCATTACTTGTGACTTATAAAGTGACATTATTTATTTGACATTAGTCGGCCATTTTGTTTTGGCTTTAGATCTAAAAGAATGGACTATACAATTGTATAAGCTAGAATGTTCAAAGTATGGCCTATGTTTTAATTCACACTATAATATACATCTGAAAAATCCATTTATACACTACATTTACATAATGCAATTTATCATAGAGATAGATCATAGTCTGCAATAACACATATTTTTATAACAAATCACGCGGGCAAACACAAACTTACTTACCTCAGTATCGTGTTCCATGCCAAAGTTGTGGCCCATCTCGTGAGCTATGGTTGTGGCAACCAGACCGATGACTGACGAGTGATTGGTGGCCACGCCACCGGAAAACTGGTACGTACACATGGGACCTTTTAACGCCTTGCCAACTACACCGTCTTTGAAGGTTTGACGACTGGAAGAAAATATAATAGCTAAATTGTTTTCTTTGACAGGCCGGATGGTGTAGTGGTTAGTGAACCTGACTACTTCACCGAAGGTCGTGGGTTCGATTTCCGCCCAGGTCAAACTTTTGAAATGAGCAATTGTTGTGCGTGCCTGGGTGTGTTATAAGTATATAAGTATTTAATTTATGTATGTTTATCTGTTGTCTAAACACCATAGTACAAGCTTAGTTTGGGTTCAGATGACCGTGTGTGAGTTATCCAAAGATATTTAATTATTTAACTCCAAGTCCAATCATTTATTTAATTAACTTAGTATTTTCAATACACTCATGAACGTATCTTTTTCATTTACCACCGTTTCGGTAAGGTACCATAACAAAGAGGAGATGAAATTATTATTACGAGAAACTGTATGCGATTGAAATTTAACCGTAATTCAATGACATAGGGTTGTTTTTGTCTTGATCAGAACCGAGGCAAACTAAAGTGAGTGTAAAATGTATGGTAGTGTACTGAAAGAAGAAGTATGAGAAGGAGGGATGTCTAAAAGAGGAAAGGAAAGAAAGAAAGAGATCTTATTGTATGTCTTGGTAGCGTGAAGCAAGCAAGACTTTGTCACTTACGTTAGTAAATGCGCGTTGTCATTGGGTATGTCGCGGAGAAGCGTCGCTCTTCTGTATTGCAGGAAGCTTGTCAAAGTCTTATCTCCGTCCTCTTCTAAATGTATTGCATCTCTTTCGTTCCACACTACAACTCCTACTAGCGCTATAAAGATATTCAATGGAGAGTAGACCTGCAACATAATTTATTTACTTATATATTTATTTATTTATTAAAATAATGTATTTTGTTGTCATCTAGCTTCTACTAATTCATGGTCCCGCTACTGAGTACTACTGACTGGTCTCTTCTCATAGAGAGGAGACCTAGGGCATACTCCTCCACTCCAATGCGGATTGGAGGAGGGTTTAGTGGCCAACCCAAGTCTCAGAAGTTTTTATGCCGCCATAAGGCCTCTGACATGGCTTAACAATAACAACCGGCACCGACGGCTTTACGTGCCCTCCGAAGCACGGAAACGTTCATGAATTTTTTACCACTAGCGGTCACCCATTCTCCTACTGACCGCGCCCTCTGTTGCTTCACTTTTTCGATCGCTTGTAACCAAAACATGGCGCCGAAATATGATATGCTATGGAAATAAGCTATTATCTCACCGAGTTAATAATGTTGGCAACATCCTTCAGCTGTCGATGAACTGTGTCAATACTCTCGCCGTTCACTCTGAACTCCCTGTTGTCAGCCACCAGCACCAGCTCCACATAGCGAGACAACTTGTTAGCGTTGTAAGGGCCTTGGAGTTCCGTGTCTTCGTATGTATCGCGCTTGTACTGAAAACCAACAAAATAAGTTTTATATGTATGTAGGCGGAAAAATGGGTTTGAAAATGTTAATGTTGTGTCTAAATGTGATGAGTAGCAGAGGGTTAATATAAAAATTATGGCGTGTGTAGCACCAATTATTTTAATGGATGAGCTCTGTAAAAAATCCTTAGGTTCTATATAATTCTTTAAAAAACATACTTTTTTAGTTGGACATATGGGTGTAATTAGG
>DWJZ01000320.1:0-35059 GCA_018249125.1 Asbolis capucinus
TCAAGAGTTTCTCCCCGCCACCGCAGTCTTGCCGTGACCATGACCCATGCAACTGGGTCGAAATATGAGTATAAATAACAATAATCGTGAGTAAGCCGTTAAAATTTTTTTTTTAAACATTTACTTGGACAGTAAATTGGATTGGACATTTACTTGGATGGTGAAAGTTTAAAATCATAAAGTAATCATCTTATAAAAGACAGATAACGGCAGATAAATATTTGTTTTTGGTTGAAGTCATTCTAGTGCTGTTTATGTCTGTAACTTCAAGTTTAGTACACAGAGAGATGCAAACACAGATAGTATGTATTTGTTCCGCATATAATCTGTGGAGGCAAGACTCAAGCCACTATTTCCATTTCGTGGAAGACACTGTAAGCCGACGTCAGTTGCGTGTTACAACAAGATACAGCCACTTGGCATGCAGTAACTTTGACAAGGTAATATATGAACGTTCAGTATCAAGCATCACTCATTTAGATTATTCCTGTCTTTATCATGGAATTGGTGAGGTGAAGTGAATATTAATCCAAATCCCACTTCGCCAGATCAGGGTGTGATGAGAGGAAGCAGGACCTTACTAATATTATTATGTACGGGAGTAAGTATCTCTGGTCTGGATATTTTTTTTAAAGTATTTGCGTCGAGATTCTTGGCTCTGTACGCACATTTTATTTGATTAAAGAACATTGAAAATATATTAAAGGACTGTTTTGTAATGTAGTTCAAGTAAATATCTTATTTAATTGTTCCTTAAAATATCTAAAATATTTATTTTTGTAACATTGTATTTATTTGTAATATCAGTGAAGAAATAAGGATTCCTTATTCGTACTAATATTATAGCGAAATTTACGCAAATTTTTATACCTTAAAAAAGGCCAGAGAGGTATGAAATTGGGGATGTTTCTGTGAAAAATGTTCGTTCGAGGAGAGGGAGAGAAGATGCCTACGCAACGCGAACATAGTCACTGGAAAAAGCTAGTGCTTTTGATACTATCTCTAGGCAAAGTAATGTCGTACTAATTACGACACTACAATCATCATTGGCAAAATATATTTCGTAATCGCTGCCCGGGCTCGTCATCAAAAACACATTGCGTCCGATTATTGAGGTCCCGACAAATCTTAAGTACCTAGGCTACTTATTTCAGGAAATAACTACATTTCGGTTGCTTGCCGCCGTTTGATACCAAAGCTACTACTCTAATTCTAAAAGCGAAAGTGTCAATATTTAATATCTTCAGTTGCAACGTTGCGTTGCTGAATAAGAGTTCTTTAAAGGTCAATATTTAGGTTTCTAACTCAAACATTTCAAATACTTCCTTCGAACTCTCTTCTGTTTCCTGCTGCGCTATTGGTATGACTGTTTTACGTTTCCTTTATGTACGCCTATATCCACTCACCTTTCTTGTTGTCTTCTCTTCCTTTCTATGTTGCCGGGAAGAAGTCGGTTTAAATTGAGGTCGCCTTTATGCTTTATGTTTTTATTGTGGTGTACTAACAATAAATTGGATATAAATATATCTAACCAGAAAACACATCTTCGAAGACTGCGCTTCATACAGTTATGATCGAGTCATCAGATCGGTATTAAAACGCTACAGACTGCTAAGCTGGGGGTCCTGGCTTCCATTCCAATCCGTTATTTGTATGATGAACGGGCATGTTTGTTCTATGGCAGGATATAATAAAAATGGGTTTTTAAGTATATTTTAAAAATATATATGTAGGTTTGTTTATCAGTTACTGACCATGTCTTGTGATATTTATTTATTGTCCATCTATATCTCTCCGCCTTCAATAATACCATAAAGCAAAAAGTTTTTCGAATTTGTATTTCTCATGCATTTAAAAGTGGACTGTGGTGGTTGATATTGATACGCAATGCATACTGAATGCCGTCGGACAGCGCGGACTCGAGCGCGGAGATTTGCGGTGACAAGTGTCTCAGCGAGTGAAGCACCAGCAGTCCCGGTCAAAGAATGGATGACAATAGAATACATCGTTGTATACTACAGGGAATTATATAATTAATGATCAAACTCTATGCTCTCGTTTATGGAATTGAGTACAATGAAACATATTCGTAACAAGAAATTACTTGCGCGCGGTATTTGGTGTGAGCAGCAGGCACCACCAGTTACATCCATATTTGACTAATGAAGTAAATCACATGTTTGACTAATGAAGTAAACTACATGTTTGACTAATGAAGTAAACTACATGTTTGACTAATGAAGTAAACTACATGTGTGACTAATGAAGTAAACTACACGTTTGACTAATCAAATAACTAACTATGCCTTACTGCGGCCAAAGATGCGACAAATGAAACTATGTTGGAAATATACTACAAAAAAATTATATGGCTCATATTAAAATGTATTCCTATTTCAGTCAATTTTGACTAATTTATTTTCGTAAAAACCAGTATGTAATCTACTGGTTTAGCTTTACATTTATACTCTGTATTGGCTGCAACCCACTGAAGACCCACTACTAAGCACAGGTACTTCCTCATACTGAGGAGGCCTCTCCTGAGGAGCGTACTCCACGCTGCTCCATTGCTGATTGTTGGGCGCGTGTGATCAACACAAGTGTCAGAAGTTTTTATGCCACTCGAAGGCCTTCGACCAAATTTTATCATAAAATAGGTAAAGCTTCAATATTTAAAAAAAGTAAATTTACCTTTCTGCCAGATAAAACTAATTCAAATGAAACTGATACATTTGTGTGTGGTGCGCACCGCCTCGACATTCGGTAGATGTAGCTTGGTCGGTTTCGGCTCTCAACCGTGGAAGTATATTGAGGGGCTTCTTCTAAGATAATGCTTAGATGGTAATGTGAGGCTGCATCGACACTTACCATCAGATTCAGGAGGGACTGAAGTACAGCATTAGTTCATGGTGTACGTAAGTATGTTTATTTGTTGGGGCATCTGACAAAAACAAACATTTAATTATTTTAATGTTTTTATTAACAATAAAATGAATCACGTGCGATACATAATTGAACTCCCATTCCCACATCCACAAGCCTCTCCGTGCCGCCCGCTCCGCCCACCGACACACGTCGTCGACGTCTCTTGCCGGCCAGCGATACTTGGCCTGGCTGGGACATTCCATTCACAGTTACAAACACATTGAGGGTTTCCTTTCTTTAAATTAAATCAAAACACATAATAGTTTAATGACTGAACCCGACGCGTCGTCAACGCGCTCGCCGTGACACTAGTGTAAGCCGAAAGCATTCTTGATACACAATTCATAATTATGGAGAATTAAATAACCTACATAATTATTTAATAAAAAGCACTTGCGTCTTCGTTTCATTATATTAAGTTGCACAATGCGTTCTCTTACCAATTTAAAATTGAGAAACATTAAGACATTTTATGGAATATATAACAATAAATACATTTTTATTTACAGATGAACAATTGTATCACCTATCTATTAAGAAATTAAGCGAATATTCAAATCAAAATATTCAAATTTCCTGAAAGTATCTTATCTGGTATATAACGAATATTAACGGTAACCATAGATATTCTTTGCTGATCCTTAATTTTCGTTGTGAGAGTAAAATTAATCTAGTTTGAAAAATCAGCATCAAATATCAGCATTAATTGTTGAGAGTAACATGGGCATACCTGTGACATTATCAAGAGGTATTATTCATTATTTTATAACAAAAATGCAATTTCTGTTCGTGAACAACATGACACTTTCCATATATAAATGTAGCTGCAAGTATTGAACAGCTGACTCTCGCCGTCAACACGGTCTCATCTATACCAGAGGCTACGTCAGTCTGACCCGTGACATCAGTTATATTTCAAATCTAACATTAATTCATTCACAGACTGCAATGTAATCTATCAATTTAACTGCCCAATATGGGATTGGATTTTCTAAATGATAGTCGTCAAACATCATACAATTTTGACAGGCGTATTTGCTTAGTATGTTGTACAAAATAAGTGGTATTTTATGTCAGGTCTATTGCATCAACCGTGTAGTATATTTGTGCGTGATAGGCTGTGCTCAGTTACGTGTTCTAGAGGGCACGTTAGGTTGCCACTGTTGCCTATCATTGGACAAGCTATTACGGGACAAATTCCATACATTGGGCAGTGATACATGAGACATTTAACAGTGGTAAAACCAAAATATTTTAATTCACTAGCAACACCCTACTCGTATGTATGCAACGGTGAACATTTTACAAACGGATTTTTTTAAGTTTTTACATTACACTTAAACCTTTGATAAGCGTCAATACAACTTTTTCAATACAAATTAATATTAAAACTTAATTTAATCTCAACAATGTTTGACAATTTATTTATTTATTTATTCAGGACGCAAAATGATCGAAGCATTTTATTGAAGCGATAAACAATATGCGGGAACTCAAACCGAGTTCGCGACATTGACTTGAACCACGAGAACTAACTGAAACATCTCTACCCTCCCCGTGTCCTCCCCTCGCCCTCCCGAGTCCTCCCGAGCCCTCCGTCCTGGTGGCCTCAACAAAATATGACTCATGAAAAACAGCTTATTAATACGTATCGTAGTAGATAAGTACCTATTTACAACTTTCTTAATCTCCAATTATAAAATTATCTCCTTACGAATTGGTACTGGTTCATATTTTATATAGTTCAGTATGCAGTCACTAGCACACTCACAGTCTACAAACTGGTGGATGCCGCGTGACGCGGAACGAAACTTCAAGGAATAAGGAATTAAGTACAAAACTTGACTCAGATTCGATTATGAAGTATTTTTACATTAAAACATTTTAACTACTTAAATATTATTTGGCAGTAGTGATTCTCGAATTACCGAACGTTGTAGGATCCTATCGCTAACTCTCTTACACATACGGAGTCAATAGTCACGTTCGTAACTAACAGAAACGCAGTGGCGACACAACGGTGCCTGAGTCACTGATACTCATCGTCCAGTTGTACCTACATTGCACCAGATGTACTGACAGGCAAGGACTCCACTGCACTGTCGTAACAAACTAGGGATCATCAAAATATATCATAAATTGAACAATTGTATTTCGTGTTAGTCTTCCAGGATTTTACTATAATTAAAGCTCGAATTTATTCTATAAAATGACCTTTTACGTATTAAACAAAACATTCTCAGTATAATATCGTTTCTTTATATTTGACACACGTTTACTTCGAGTCACAAAATGTCTCTTTTACACCCGTCTCCAACAACACTCGACGCCGGCCTGTCTTCTACGACAACGACGATCAGGTGACTTACTCTCGCAACAATCGAGTTATCGAACAAATTTAATTGGAATCAACATAATTGCTAACATCAAGGAAAACATGATTAATCTTTGGCACACTATTTTTGTTATATTTATGGATATAATAAATACTGGATCGTTTAAATTATGATATCCAATGGCCGAACTCAGAGCAATATTCGGACAAAGAAAAATAATGAAGTCGATATCAGGAGTAAGTCAGCCGACCGCGTGACATCACAGCATTAATCGTCAACATAGTTAAGAAGTATGTACAAAATACAAGACGAAAACTTCAATTAGATATCATTCTAACGACCGTTATCGAACGGACCAATTTTTGCCGGCTTACATTATGCCGGACCACCGTATCGTTTTGCGGATGCACATCGACAAAGGTATTTCAACTGGACTTTGTCACGAATTAGCTTACTTTGCAATTCGAACCACTTTGTGCACACTGCACTACTCAACCGTATTTACACTGCTTTGTGACAAGCCAGACGACTTCAAAGTACGATTCGAAAATCCGACAAATCAATCCGATCCGGTCCGTTCCGGTCCGGTCCGACTTAACGTGAGCCGGCAATCACTAACGCACTTCAAACACTCGACGTACTTATACAACGTTAAAGATAATATTGTCTCTGCAAAATCTCACTCCACGAACACTCGTCAATCATTAGCGAGTTTTAAACTAGGTATATGTATATAAATTTGATAATGTTAATTCGTATTTAATATTATTAATTCATCGTAAAAACACTTAGTTCACATAGGAAAGAGGAGTCCCGCGGGTGCGCAGTCACGAGTGGACACCCCACTACAGCGCCGTGACGGTTGTGCAGTGGCGGAACTATACCGCATGCGGGCCGTGGCAAGTTCCTTGGATGGAGCCCCGAGTAAATCATATTGGAATTTAATTTTATTAAGTCATTGATATGGTTTCCCAACAGTAATGTTCACGCGTTTGAGAACATAGTATGTGCAGTTTGTAATAAACTAATAATTGATTGTTAACAAGATATGATTTGTATATGATCTTTGATAATTGTAATTTTAATTCATTTAAAGTCATGTATTAATTGATGTTAAACTTCATATTTCTTACTAAATTTTGACAAAAATGTTTGGTCTCGCCAGATGGGGGCCCCGTCAACATTTTGCCTCGGCCCCTGTAGTTGCGCCACTGGGGCAGTGTGCGCGCTGTAGCGGTCCTCGGCGCGGTCAACACACGGAGAGATGCAGCGGCATGGGCGGGAGCGGCCGCGGGGAGGCGCGCTGTTAAATAATACTCTCCCGGTTCCGCTCGTTGTCCTCCTGCGAGCTTACCGAGCTGCCGCCGCAGATCTGCATCTCGATCTCTTGCAACCTGACACGCAATTTAAGTTCCTTGAGAATCGATGTAACAAAATATGCTCACGACAAAGACACTTTAAACAATATGCATGTTATAAATGCGAAAGTTGTACGAATTGCGAAGGCTGTATGGATAGATCCACCACCCGATGTCAGTTAAACTTCATAAAGCGGCTTGAACCTGTCCTGCCAACACGAATGCACTATAATGGTACAATAAATTATTTCAAGCATAAATACATTTTTTATAAAACTAATTGGGCGCTAGAAAACTTTTATGTCTGGCAGTTAAATAAAAATAAACCGGTAGTTTAAAAACTAAAATACGCTTTTATAGCGTGTGTGCCTGTTAAAAGTGGAATAAAATGTGAGTGTGCTACGCCGTTGAGGAGGGCCGCTTGTTATCTGTCAATACGTCAGTGTAGTACAAGGTCATGCATATCAAAAGTATGTATGTATTGTCAGCGGAACAAGCAATAGGTAAAATTTTATCTTTGTAGGATAAGAGGTGGTAAGAACGTAATTAGAACAAACAATAAAAACTGGAAAATCTTGTTTTTAATAAAAAATCCTCCCTCCCTGTTACTCGGCGTTAATATATTATTTATTTAGGGTGTTATCTTGAAGACCTAAATATTATTTGTAGGAGGCGACCGATAGCTCGCCGGCCGCGGGAGTTGAAGCTGCGTATGGACTTGCTTACTGTCAACAACAACAACCAAGTGTCGCCCCTGTTTGCTTTTACTACTACTGCAATTTACAGCGACTCCTGATAAAGTATGAGTATCTTAAAATATTTCTTAGAATAATTATTCTCGCGGCATTATATCATATTGTCAGCTTGGAGTAGCATTTGTGTTATGTTATTAATAAATTTGAATTTTATAGGAAACCTATTTTTAATACACATTAACGAGGTTCTGAGGTGAACTACGGAACTGCTCTGTGTGCCTTGCCATTGTTTGAAGTGTGTATTGTGTACATTATTGCCACCGCCGTCGTGCGGCGACGGACTGCATGGTCTTCATAAGGATCAATAAATGTTGGATATTATTGCGAGGCAAACGACATCTATCGATCTAATCCATATAATTATTAACACGTAAAGCAAAAACTTGTACTTATAAAAATTACGTGAAAACGTCAGCCAAAAATTACGCAGACAGAAAACTATAAAGTTTGTTATAGTTAAAATTTCCGCGGAGGAGTGAACTATTATATGAAAAAATGCATTTTATTTAAAACTAGCTGTACCCGCAGCTTCGCTTACATACACGCATTGTTTTTTATTACCAATGGACCATAACTCCGATACATACATTTTCATCCCATATCCCTGGTATAATTAGAGATGAAAAGTACCCTAAATGCTAAGTACATATTTCTCGAGATTTAAAGTCATTCCAAAAATAAACGCTACATGTATTGAGAGGTACAGTACAACATTTCACCCCCCTTTTCGATCCTTTATAGGATGAAATTAAAGAAGTGCTGAATTTATATTGAAGCTATAATACCTTCAAATGTATCAAGTATATATAAATTTCAAATTCAAAGGTAAACACATACACATGTCACCCAGGAATTTGTATGAAAAATTTCGACATATTCACATTATTTTGTCTGTTTTTTCTTTTCATAAAATCAAAAAATTGGAAAACACATATTACATTAATTTAAATAAGGCATGTTTGTTGCAAATTTCAAGCAAATTGGTTGACATTTAAGAAAATTCGCAAACAAACTTTCTTCGTCTATTCCAGGTAAACCCGGGAATCATTGGGAATAAAAAGTATTCTAAATCTTAATCGGGGATATACGTAATAACTTTACAAAGTTTCATCGAAATCTGTCCGCGGATTTTCACGTGATTCGCGTTCAGACAGACAGACACACAATAATTCCAAAAATATATATGTTTGTGCTCTATCTCGATATTAAAGTGCGCTCTCATCAAAATTTTAAAAATATGTTCAATGTACAGAAAAATGCAAATTGGGTTTTATTATAGTATAGATAGATATAGTATATATGATGACAAAATAAAAACAATGCATTACACACTCTCACGTTTGGCAATTCCAGTAATGTCAATTTTTAAATTGAATTACGGTTGAATTTCAACCACAGAGACGAACTCTAGTATTTTTTATACAAATAAGTATTTTTATAACTTTATAACCAACATATTGTTAGTGACACATACGGACTCTTTAATCTAATTTGTTAAAGTCATAAATACATTCATATTTGTTTTAGTGACACTATTTAAATAAAAATATACGGCTGAAGCTACAAATGTATCTACAAATGTCATATACGGCACATATTAAAATACGAATATAATAAAATCGTATACATATGTATATGAGTACACAGAGGCGACCGAGACAAGCGTACACCTTAAACTGAACGTACAGGGATGCCGTAAACATAAATTAAATGTAAATTCCAGCTCCAGTATATTAAAGACGATCAAAATGGCAATCTGCCAACATCTCAATGGAGGTTCATATGCGCGGTCGAGGTTAGTGCACTTTAAAAGTGGTGACTATGAAGTTTTACAGATATTAATAACTCTAACTTTTGGTTCTGCAACTTTTGATTCATGACCATCAAAGGATTAGAGAATATTGAAACTCGAGCAGCTCGATGCAGAGATAAGTAACGTATTAGCTAGTACAGCCGTTTGTTATAACAAATTTAGCACTTCCGGGAGTTGCGACGTCCTGAGAGTTTGAATGGGAATTTAGACTTTCGAATTCTGCCAGGTGAAATGTCGTCTAAGCTAGTTTAGGCATTCTTGCAACACTGCGTAATTCCTGAGTGTAATGTTCCGATCCATCGATCGGTTCTGATAGTAACCAATTTATTCCTTCCTCAATGAATGCAGTAAAACTAAAATATCTAATGACATCCTTCCTCGCTCATAAATACCAGATATTTCTGAAAACAACAATCCGAACAGAAGAAAAACCTTACCTCTGATCTACTTCCCATTGTTGCTGGCTCAGTTTAGCAGACATAGCAGCGTTCTCAGTCTCCACGGTATACAGCCGTTCTCGGAGTCGTTTGATCTCGCACTCGAGGGCATCGTGGGAGTCCAGGTGGACCCGCGGGGCCAGGCTACTGGCCGCCACGCTACCGCCGCCAGCCGCGCTGCTGCGGGCACTCGACGCACAGGATGCGACAGGAGACGCTACACGAAGAGGGCTTACTGACGAACTGGAAAACCAAAGTATGTTATAATCTTCGCTCATCGTCTACAGCATTATTTAGTAGAAGACCGTAAATCACATGTATTTATGGCGGCTATTTCAATTGTTTAACAGACCAGATTTTGAATCCCAAACCCAAAGTATTTTCGATGCCAAATATATGTATGCGGACTTCAATAAAAGGTGCATGTCGATGGAGGAAACTACGTTCAAAGAGAACCCAGTGGCTTCCGATGCCACATTTGGAGAAGCGAAAACTTCTAAATTAATCAAGATAACTTTGATCAAGAGAATTCATCCAATACGTCGTATATACGTTGCATATATAGATGGCGAAACTTTGCATTAGTATACGACCCACCTTTTATAGCCACTTTACTATCATTTAAATCCTTGACTCACCTAAAAAGCTGGTCCCGGTAGGAAGGCGGGTGTGAGGAGTGCAGCAGAGGGGGTATCGGGGCGGGCGGCAGCTGCATCTCCTCGATCGGCACGCGGCCGCTCGTCTCCACCAGCCCCGGGGTTGACTGGCAACGCCCCATTGCCACTAAAACATGCAACTTCACTTCTAACTGGCACTCCCAGGATCTTCCATATTTGGAAAATAATCCTACTGAATGTAATTTTGTGCCTGGAAAGGCAAGCAAGGCAACAACGGGGCCGTCGAACTAAACATTCTATAAGTACTTATCCACATATTTGAGAAAAAAAAAAATAGATTTCATGTGTTAAGTAATAGTTGGTCAACTATTAGCAGCACCAGAGATATCGAGAAAGGCATTGCCAGTCGAGAAATCAGCGACGGACCCACAGACATGGATATGTCTGTGCATAGACCCTTTTTTTAAGTGGATCTTTCAAAAATCCTAGTTTAGGGAAGTTCTATTCAGGAAGTTCTTTCTATAATGCATATTTAAAAGGAAATAACATTAAAATAAAAATCGATCTGTAGACAAAATAGCAAGTAACAATGTTGGTGGTAATGTAAATTAACCGCACACGTCATGCCGAAGAAAAGAGCTTCGAGACATTCCCTTTCTTCAGAAAGTCTAGCGAATCTAAACCATCTATGAGTATATAATATTACAAATTACACTATGTTTAATTAATTTATTGATAAAATATGTTTAGATACCAATCGATGTTACTTTATAACAATGACAATGGAATTCTGACATCAAAATGTTCATATCGAAATCACGAATCAGGGCTATAAAATTGACTCAAGGCGAGTATAAATTTAAATTGAAACATTTTCCAATCTTTCGATAGCTCCACTCTAAATCAGTTCATATTGAAATGTTTGATTTTGATTTGATGGGAGCTATTATACTAGAATCAGAATATTTGATGTTTCAAACAATAATGTAACGCGAAAGATCAAAAAATTCAGTTATTTGCCCTTTAATTGTTTTGAAATATACAATAAGGGTCACAATTATATTAATGTAAGTTTAAGGTAATTTGTATAAGCTTTCAACACATAACTAGAGGCATATAATTCTTTTATTAGAGGTAAACTGAAGGTAAAATTAGGGACGAATTACATTTATTACAGACGAATTCAGTAGTATAACCTGAAAACGTACCTTTTTCTAAAGGTGCCTTCTTATACTTCTCAAGTCTCTTAACAGCAATAGATTCCAATCGTACTCTGGCGGCAGGGTACTCCTTGAGGACGTCCCACATGTCTTTCTTGCTCAGCACGAAGAGGTCCGAGTAGCCCACGGAGCGCACCGACGCTGTCCGCCGGTTGCCTGTCGACGTGTCATCCACACACTCGGTGCCAACCGGTGCTCGGTTGCTCGGCCAGACCTCCCGAGCGTCCCGTCCTTGTCTCATCGCAACGACGAGAACGAGACACCACACGAGCTTCCAAAACCGAACACCAGAGGCGACAGCAAAATAATAAACGATACAAAACGAAGTGGCCAGTCCGGAGATAAAACGAAAATTGATATTGAGAGAATTAAATTTGAAAAAACTAAGAAGCCTTTCTATCGAGGTTCCGGTAAATGCTTCAAGACAAAGCGTTCGGGATATAAATTATGAAAGAGAATATAAAATGAGAATTTATTCGGAAACTAAGCTTTTTCTACTATCTGTACAATGCCTAAGTGGCAACGATAGTTCCAAACAAAATTATCACGTTAAAGTTATGTTAAAGGAATTTACATAAAAATTGTTACATATTAGTACATCTGAATATACGTATCATAGGGTTTCATGCACCAAGAGGTCACGCCAAATATATAAAGTATTCGGGGAGGATGCAAAGCGATCGGGGACACTGCCTTCAATACAACCAAAGGAGATGAAATCAAACGAGCCACATGACGCTCAATGCTACTAAATTTGTAAACAAATATCTAGAAAAGCTCATAAAATAGAAAAACAAAGTTAAAAGCTTATAAGTTTAGTGATTCATAAAAGTCTAGTGATCGTATATAAGAAGGATAGTGAAAGAGTGTACATTGATGAGATCAATCAAGTTGGAAATGCGAAATATTTATAAAACGAAACTGTAAAATGTGAAAGCGTTTCCCTGACAGATTCATTTAGAACGTCGTTAGCGCCAATCTATGAGAGTTTTTGAGATGTAAAGTATCAGAGGCAAGTTTGGAGACGGGCGGTAACGTTCGTCCGTGAATGATGTCCCAAAACCTGTTGGCAGCGTGGCGGGGCGCGGCCGCTCCCTCGGCCTGACTGCAGCGTCGCCTCGAAACCTTTGCGTTTGCTTTTGAAAACTTTTCGAGAATAACAAAGAAGATAACAATGGCGTGGCGTCTCGGGCCGTGGAGATATTTACCAAGCTGTTTACCTGCCGTGCCCATGTTCAGAATTGAAATTTCGCCAAAATAAGAACCAGCCTTGAGTGTCGCTAATACTGTCTTTCCGTTGTCCCCTACCACCTGTAGTTTTCCCCGATTCACTATATACATCTCCTTTCCCACTTCGCCTGGAAATAAAGTTTCAGTTTTAATTCTTTCCTGAGCCATAATTTAAAATTGTTATAAAGAAAACATTTTATTTAAGAAAGGTCTGACAATCTCGGCGCCAGAAGAGTGATTATGCCGGGGTACGACATTAAATATTAAACACAACCCTTTTTAAACGCGCTCTCTGTATTTTATCCAAAAGGTTACCATTTCTTTTTTGTTTCAAACTTTGCCGTTTCGTTAGCGTTCAAAACATGGCTACGGGATAATGTCACCTTCGGAAGTAAAACCATGCTTTGTTAAACTTAATGGTAGTTACGCTTTTTTTATAACATGACTTGAACCGGTGGGGACACCGGCAGCTTCAGAGGAAGGCTCTGATAGACAGGTATTTTTAAACTTTATCTAAGAACCTCATGCGCGGGAATATCAACAGAAGGATGGTTTCACAATTCGCAGTTTCGTGGTACGTGGCAAGTAATAAGAGGACAGCGGAGGTTCTCCGGGAGGGTCCTCCGACTGACGTGTAGTAAGTACATCAATGAAATCTTACCTTTCCTGCAGATGTAGTCGCCTGGCGAAAAAAGAACAGGTCGAAGCCTTAGCACGAGCTCACACAGAAATCCTGCTTCCGTATTTTGAAAGATCTCGACCCTAAAGAAAAAAAAAGGTAGGGTACACATTAGTTTTATATCCGTAACTTAATATACAGGGTTCAATGCACTGTACACTACGACGGGTGAAACGTGGCCCACGGATGGAGATCTACGTTACTGGGGCAGTTTTTAACGGTTCGACAAAAACAAAATACCACTGTTTTTTGTTACATTTTGGTTCCTTGAGAAAACCTGAAATTACATTCTGTTAAGACTAAGTACGTTCCACGAACGTATTTTAGGAACTAGCAGAACGGTAGACTTCTTCTATCGCCTGTAAATAATTGCTGTATAAAATTCTAAATAACTTTGGGTTAATTCTCTGTATGTTTTTTATACTTTTATTTAAGAATTACAGAATATATATAGATCTTCCATTGCCATAGGGTACGACACCGCTATATTGATTTGGTGTATATGTCTGCCTGTGTGTGTGCGTGTGTGTGTCCCTGACGCAGACGAGATATTTTAGTGGGTAAGAATGTTACACAGACGCAACTTCTGAGTTAGACTACCACATATTCTGGGTTGCGACTTTGAGAGTCGTTTCTTCACTCTTGACCTATAACAAGTGAATCTTTCCTTTGGTATTTCGGAAGTCCACTTTGTCAGGTTACGATGTCCACTTCCGTAATGTCAAAATGCTAATATTGATAGAACCAAATGTCGGATGTGATGTTAATGTCGATGTTGCGAGGTCAAAGCAAAACATACTAATTTATGACCATTTAAAAAGTGCCTTTCATAAAATATTATTTTTAATATTGAATTGAAAAACGTTGTGAAAGTCATTCTTTATTAAACCTCTGATTATTACGACTTTCACAAAACAGACGATGGCAATCATTTTCCTTGTAATACTTATTTGTAGAGTATTTATATTGTCACAAAGGCACGCTACTTGAGAATGACTTTGTTTGTCGTCGGCCATAGACGGAAAATAATTTATTTTCAGTTTTAGTTCTTGTTTCTGATGTCCCGGCTGATGTCCCGGCTACACTTCCCGGTCAACATACTATTGAAGAACTAAAACGTTGGAAATTCTATAATATTATCTCGCACGTACTACGTAGATACATTCAGGAACTTTTTATAGTTTATCGGACTTTGAATTAATCTCATTTTGAAACCTGCGACTCGTACAGGTACTTTTGGGAAATATAGAAACAACAAGCAGCAGTGCCACGTGTCTTTTTAAAAGTGAATTGTTGGTTATTGATTTAAGGTTTGTGTAAATTACCTATTGGATTAATTTATAATATTTTACACTAGATGGCGCCCAAACCCAGATCACTTCATAAAATGTACACATTCGTATCATACGCACACACGCATTAAAGCAAAAAAACAGATTAAAGCTATTCACCCACAGTAGAGGCAGCGTTGTACTGATGACGACAGCAGCGTAAGGCTAGACTCATTAACAGTGTCTAGTGGACAGCAGCCGGCAGCGGGGTGTTTGTTGTTGCTGACTTCTAGAGTGTCACCATCACGGTTTAATGTGAAACAATGTGCGCGGACAGTGGATTCAGGATCTGCCCGCGGGACAATACGACGCTTGAACTATACGAGTACGTTACACCGATGCAGCGCTAACAGTTTACATATCTCCTTGCCTTCAAAGGAAGTGAAGACTATTTTAATTTGAAAATAAAGTTTTCGTGGTGGAATAAACTAAAATTACTTTTATTCCGAACTAAAATAAAGTTTGTTTTTGCTGTTTCGGTTTTATTTATTTGGACTGGAATCTGAATCAAGTATATCGAATTGACAACACACATGTCGATATGACAACCCTCTTTTTAAAGTAGGTTAAAAATATAAAATGAAAAAGGTCAAAACTAAATTTGCAACGCTGCCTCCGCTCTATCTGTGAACATGCCTGAAATAAAAAGTAATGCGGTGTAATGGACCACAGGCTGGCCAGTATGTAATTTACGTTATTTTGTTCACAACACACGCATTTAAACGAATGGGGATTCAACTGAAAACAAACAAAAAACACGCTCGGGAGGGCCATTCGACGACAAAAATTTACGGATCGTATAGAACACTTTTGCATAATTCATGGACGTAAAAAGCGAATGTTCTGTTTGTAATTATACAATACGGGGTATGAAGCGGAAACTGGTACTTGTGCGCTACATTGCTGTCCATGTATTTATAACTTTCGAACCTCCGCGTTAGTTGGAACGTTAGCCGTTAATGGTACATTAAAGATTGTAGCGAGGCGTTGCATGCAACATTGCCCTCGTTCCGTTCATGTTTCTAATGTTGTTTTTGTACTGCGGCCCGTTGGATGAATAACAGTTAAAATAGCACACAATTTCAATTATTATAGACTAGCTTATTCCCGCGACTACGTCCACGTAGGGTCGCGATTTCAGAAACCCTAGAACTTTTGTTTATTTTTCTTTTATTAATTGCATAAACAGATCATTTTATAATTTTATATCGGACGATGATAAACTATTGTTCTGTTCTAACTCCTTCTGTTCTTTAAACGACAAAAAGAATCTGAATCAATTTAAATAAAAATCCAATCTGTGTCAAGCTCGATTCAGTGGTTTAGGCGGTACAGACGGACAGACGGACAGACGGACAGACGGACAGAGTTACTGTCACATTTATAGTATGGCAAGGATGACGAAAACATTGTTGAATAATTTAATCTTGGCTTACAGTTCATAGCTGTGTTCTGCGTGTCGGGAACACAGAGTAAGCTTAAATCAGCACCGCGCTCCCAACACTCAATGACCCACCTGAACCCAAGCTATGTACATCTTGACAAGGCTGTAATGTAAACATTGTTGTCCAATCGTGGCCGAGGTATAAGCGCCACCTTGTACCAACGTAACGACACGTAACCTATGTATGTACATATAATAAACTAAACAAACATATACATATATGTGTGATGGCCGCGGCTGGAACAGTAACCTCTTCCCGGCAGTCGGGTTACAACCAATTCTACATTCACAAAATCACAAACATTTACAGATATTATAAAATATTTCTGATGCTAAATATTTTTCCATTTAACTTGAATGGCTTCCCTTCTCTTATTTTCTCAAAAAAAAAAATTATTACTATCGTAATTTTTACATTAAATAAATGACTATCAACAACTTGTTCGTCCCAGGATTTGCCAGCAGCTTGTTCATTTCATTCGCGAGCAGTTTTCTCTATATCACCAAAAACTACTTTTAAATTTAGAAAAATCGATCACTTTTTCATAAGTTTTTTAATATTATTTTAATACATTACTACTCTTAATTTTACAACAAATTAAATAATCAATTTTATTATAAGTACCTTTTCAAGGTGTCAAGATGTACGTTGATGGCAATCTCGGCCTTCAGCTTATCTGGAAGACAGGAGACGGCCTTCTCCTCGTCGGAGCACTTCTGTGTGAGCCAGAGGTAGTCGAACCACTTGATGACCTTCACCTGCAGGTGGGTGGGCACCCGCCGCATCCGCATGTACGTCTTCACGCCGTCTAACTTCGCTGCAACAACACATCGGGATTACAATTCATATTTGACAGGCCGGTGGGTCTAGTGCGCTCGTGTGCTCGATCCCCACACAGAACAAGATTGTTCCTTCTCTGTCTACGTATGAAAAAAAATGTCTTGGTATTCATGTATTTAATACCATATAAGCATGTAACTGTAATAACTGTGTACATATGAATACTAAGTATATACATACGTTCGTATGTTTGTACCACCAGGCACAAAACAATCCAGCACATCATACAAAACATTGTTGCGCGTGGGAATCACACGTAGCAGCTGCACTAACACTAACCATTAGACAAACAAGTCCCTCAGTGGTAGTGCAGAGTTTGAACGTGATCACAGAACTATACACGAGAACGACTTTGACGACTGGTTGCTTTTTAATCTGCTTGCCTGAGGGTGCCGTGTTCAATATGGACTAAGGTGATTTAGTCATTAGTTTTATACAGATATATATACATATATATATATATATATGTACATTAGTCTGTAACAAACATATGTTATGAGCCGAGATGCTTGAATTAAATTATAAATAAAAAAAACTGTAGTATATTAGCTGTCATTTCCTCTTTTACTATTCAATGCTATGTTTAGCGTACTCACGATATGTGCTCTTTGTGTCTCAAACTTATATTGTAAGTACCTCTAACATTTCCCGTAACTCTAAAGCAGCAATACAAGAGCAGGTAGCAACAGACCAGTTGTTACAGTCAAAGTCAATAATTTAATTCAACCCACTTATCTTACGCTCAACTAATGTTATTTTCGAACCCTTTATAAATATTAAATTAAAAACAAACAATCCAATTTTATTTCATAGTGAGTCATCCTCGTGGCTCCAGACAACAGTGGACATCATAACATCCAGACATCTAAATCACCCATAAACATGGATACCTCAACATAGCCCTAAATGAAGTAAACAAACAACGTTAGCCGACCGCCAGAGTGTATTGAACGCGGGGCTGGCCACTGTCCGGGTGGAGCAAGAAAAGTTCACTTTTCCGTCCACTCGCGAACACTTAACCCGACATGTGTTTTAAGCTACGAGAGGCCCTCCACAGCGCGGCGCTGACCCTTGTTCCCCGGCAGAATCAAAGGCCATTCACGTCAACAACAAATCGTTATTGACAGCTATTTCATAACTAGTACCGCCCGCAGCTTCGTCCGCGTACTGTATTCATAAAAAAGCCTGTCTGTTATTTCAGACTCACAATCTAACTCTGTGCCAAATTTCATACAGGTCCCTTGTAGTTAACAAACATCCATAGAAACTGTCTTGCGTGGCGTGGAGTGGAGTGGAGTGGAGTAGACTTGTAGCACTTATAATATTAGTAGGACTTATACATTATTTATAATTCAATTAAAAGCCGATTAAATCACATCGGTTAGATATAAAAGGACAATATCATCGAACGAGTTGACGCACGGCCGGTACCCGTTCGCCGGTACGGACGGCGCAGTATTGGAATAAATATAAACAAATATCTTTCATATTTACTATATTAGTCGGGTTTTATCAAATCTTACATTCAAGTTTCGGATCTGGTTTCGCCCTCAACATGTAAAAAAAGTTACCAGAATCTGAAACTGCTGAAAGTACCTTCAGATTCTGGTAACATTAAAGTTTCATCACGCAAACCTTACATATTTAATGTACTAAGTAATTTTTGATGCAACAACTTCAAATGGTAAGCCTCCTAATGTCAACAGTGTCAGAGCTGTGGCTCGCCGCAAACTTTTCACTCCTATTTTCATCGCTCAATTTTCAGGACCACAAAATTAATACAAACAGCGAAATACTTAACGAATATTACGATGTTCAACTATGTAGGACTGTTAGGCTGAAATTGACTCCTAAAAAAGAATAAAAAGGGTGGTTTCTATATAGAGGGGAGGTACTGGTACGTTAACTAGGATGAGATACATGTACATACACCTGCAGAGTCTGTTAGAACGTGGTAATACAAGGAGGAGGTTCTCAATTGGACCGTATGTTTGTGTGTGTGCATTCGACTGTATTGATAATGTTCTCATGTTTATTTACTGTTTAATGAGAAGCCGGGGTTTTAAACGAATGATGTCGTTGTGGCGTGTGACTTGACTCCATTGAAGGCCCACTACTGAGCACGGCTCCTACTGCGGTCAAGGCACCAAAAAGCATCAAAGGGCTCATGAAATGTTTGCCACTACCGGTCATCCATCCTGCTACCGACCGCGCCCGCTGTCACTAACTCCTTCCATCGTTTACAATGGAAACACACCGCTTGAGTATGAGTAGAACGCGTCATATCACAGCGTGTCCGCGCACTGAGCCGGTGGAACTACAACGTGGCCGCGGTGGAGCGAACATTTGACGAGTGCGGAGTGTTTCATTGGTCCGCATGTATGTAGGTCAGAGGCGTGACTGCATGCTAATTACGCAGGTGACATAATGCCACTTGCTACATTCGTGCGCCATTTTTACTGGCAACGTTAAATACAGAATTCCTTACACCAACTAATATTAAGCTCGATCCTGGGTTGAAATATTGCGGCTCGCATCGTTGAACTTTCAGAACCATGTGCTTACAAGCTAATTATCACTTGCTTCGGTGAAGGAAAACATGGCGAGGAAAGAGAGTTCCTCATGGAGGAGGTTGCAGTAATGATTGAGCACCGGAGTGTACACAGCTGCGGTGTGGATTGGTGGATAGGTTACTGATCAACCCAGGGTTCTGAAATACAAGGCCACCCGAAGACCTGAATGAAGAGCTCGACACGACGTGACAGCTGTTAAATTATAACAACCAAGGTTGTCGGCTGTATGTGCCCTACGAGGTATGGAAGCGTTTAGATTTTGCAAAGTAAAAATCAAAATTCATTTATTCACGTAGCTATTAAAATATACTAAAATTAAAATCTATCACCCATTATTTCTGAAATAAAATACTACCTTCGATATAAAAAAAATTGGCACATACATAGGTGCATTACAGTCTACAGCGGCTACTCGTGGCATCGTTATTATGTCCACGTGCGTTTAGTGGCACAGTTGTCGCGTCGCAGCAGCACGTCTAAGCAGGCAGCAAGTAGCAACATTGAAGGCAGCGTACAAACTCTGAAGATTGCTACAACGTAACTTGACAAAAATGTACATCGGCGAACAGAAGCTGCGGGTGCCGCCGCTGTATGCGTCTCTGGTACTGACAGCTGTTCGTAGACATGTGAATACTTGATGATAATAGAAGGTAAGGTCCAGCGATGGATCGCGTTCCTTTGTTCCTTTACTTTGATCGATGATTGAAGAACCACGCAAGAACAATAGACGAGCGATTTACGACATGTTGCGACGTGTTTGTAGTGGGCCTTTATTGTAAGTTTGATTGCTTTTGATTTGTAGGTTGCAATTGATTGCAGTTTTTGAATAAAATACCACTCAAGGAAGTACTTACATTGGTAGATCAAAGTCACGGAGCTTCATAGTATGTTAGACTGACGGTAAATATGAACGATGGTTCCCGTTTTAGGATCTAATTTATTTTATATCAGACTATTAAGATCCAATTTCCTCATCATCCAAATGATTCAGGCGATGATTATCAAACGCATTTGTTACTGAACTCCATAATCCAAAGTCCGTCATCGTCACGAAGCTTGACGTCCAGCGCAGATTAACAATTAAACTTCGTTAAACTACATTAAATACAATGTTTTCCTTTATAAATACAGGCCTTTCACTGCAATTTATGACCTGAATTTATGGATCAATGTAAAATTTTCTAAACGTTCAATAATATCTCGAGTATGCTTCCAAGTAACATATGCAAAAAAAAATTGCATATTAATCATAACGTTTCAACATAACATAATTTTCCGTAATTTGAGCAGCATGTAGCAACGTGTACGTAACGAGACCCTTCTGAACACACAAGGCAGAGCTCGATACAGACGACACTCCACTCCGCTCTGGAGTGCAGCACTGTACCGGCCACAATGCAGACATTTACAGTCATTTAATCTTCCTCGACCGTAATCTGCTACGTAACCCGTAGCTCGTAGCCCGTAGCCCGTAGCCCGGACATCGCTACGCCGTAACCCTGCATATAAGCTGCGAATACGTCAACGTGTAAATCTATGTCAACACTAGTGCACTTTTAAGATCAGATTCCAAACATTTTATTTATTTCACCTTACGAATCAACAGCTCTCTTAACTAAAGTTAAAAAGTGTGATGACTTCTGACATTATAAAAAGTATTAAACAAAGTAACAGTAACAATATAAAATCTCATTTTATCTTTTCCAAACATATGTTTGTTAAACGACAGCCACAGTTGGATGATAACGCTTGCCTCAAATGTACAAGATGATGGTATCTTGTGGAAGGATACTTAGAAATGACCAAACATGATGACGGATGACTGATAAGGTAAAACCATTGACTATATCGACCATGTCACCGGACGAAACGAGTCTGTGGTATGTAGGAAAAATACATACAGAAATAATCTGCCCGATAAGATTTCGTGTGTAGAGCCATTTCTAGTATAATTTATGCTAATCGACCCAATATAATTCGCCAGATGCGGTCTATCGATTAATTTTTTGTCACGTGTTATGGTGCAACTTAGAGTCGAACATATTTCACGTGTAGTTAAATTTTTTTTGACGCGCCACCCTCACATTATATCTTTTATACTTAGGCCGAATTTTATTGGAGTATTGTAACTTTTGATTTCATAGGAGACTAGACTATGCAAGACGTCTAGGTGTCAACATAAAGCTAATTGCGTTTTTCGTCAATCAGTATTGCAGACGCTGGACGCAATAAGAATGACAAGCGAGCAAGACTCGGGGCGAACATGAAGGTGCACTAGTGTGGGCGCAGCTTAAGAGCATTTCGTTACAATCGAGAATATAACCATTTAAACCGCTGGTTCTGAACTAAACTACTTAGTTCATAACTAACATACCGTTCCTTGACACTGCGACGATCACACTGTGCGCCGTATAAGGTGACTCAGTCTAAATATAAATGTGAAAACGAAAACTGCACAAAAATAGATTAACTTTAAACTTATTTTAAATACGTAAACGTCATTTTTTTGAGTCTACCACTTTTTTCACTTTTCTACCACCTGAAGAATACTCCATTGAGGAGAAAAAATGGCGAAAGAAATTCCTTAGCGCACCATTTAAACTTGTATACAATCTTTACAAATGGTTAAAATGACAAACTGAAAATATTTATAAACTACACTAAAAAAACTAGTATGTTTAATGTCACACGTTTAAAAATAACAATGTCATTCCATCGTTCCAACAGGTATATCACTGGCGACTGACGACAGAAATTTTCTACAATGAGCTCATAACAAAGATGGGAAAATTTGATCGAACCAACGGTGTAGTGGCGCGACTGACGGTCCGTTTGACCGCGGTCTCCGTCAGGGGGCGTGCTTGCAGCAGTACGGGATGAGAAAATGTTGAGCTCATTTTATGAATATTGTGTGACCGGAGAGTATTTATTATATTGAAGTTCATTTACAAAAGACCTGTAGAAAGCTATGCTAGTCTATAAAACAGAGTGACATGTACGTCTCACGAAATAGTGTGGTATCTTGGTGGTCAGCGGTGTGAAAAGAATCTTTAATATTATATGAGGTATAAGTTGTTTATACTGTTATCAATAAGGTAATGTGTCCGCGAGAGCCGTCCCGCTCGACCCGGCGGCTAGACGGCCAGTCGGAGCAGGCTCGGGGCTATGAGTTAGTTCTTTTTTCAAGGTTTTACTGCTAACAATACATTGATGTCTTTGGTGTTTGTTTCGCACTTAGGATACTGAATGGTGACCGTCGACAGCATGTCGCTTATTGTGCATGTATATTATTATCATTAAACAAACCCCACTTCAAATAACTGACTGACGAAAGAATGATCAGTCACAAGTGAAGGTACATTTAAATATATGTATGTATGTATGTAAAACTCAAACTGACTGACTGACATAGTGATCTATCACACACACACACACAGCCCAAACCACTGCAGGGATCTTGCTGAAATTTGGCATATACGTAGATGTTATGACGTAGGCATCCGCTAAGAAAAGATTTTGATAAATTCTACCTCCAAGGGGACAAAACAGGGAATGAACGTTTATCAATTTTAAACCGATCGGACTGAGACTTTGCATGCATATATGTAGCTACTGTGACGTAGGCATCCCCTGGGAGAGGATTTGGATAAATTCCACCCCATAATTAATAATAACACTTCTTAACGCGAGCGAAGCCGCGTGCAAAAGCTATTCTATTCATATAATTGTATATTAAAATCCATACAGATTCACTGTGTATACATATAAATGAACGTTTATATATATACATACATATACACTCGTGTATTCCACCGATATTCGTTTGAGTCAATTTGAAACAATCGGGAAACTATGAGTCTCTTGAAACTTTTAATTGGACTGCGTTTTCTGCAGCAAATTAAATAACAGCTTACTTTTTAAATAGTTACCCGCCACACTCATTTATTTTAAAATGTAATAGAATATCAGGTATAGCATGTACAGATAAATAATAACGGTGGAGATTGATATAGGACAGAACTGGTCAATTAAAGATAAAAGTTTAAGGAGAAATTTATTATCATTCCTGATACAATTTCAACCCCTCAACCCTCAAACGTACAGGAAACTCGCGCTAAGAGTATATTGACGGGAGCCGACTCGAGCCACTGTTGACCGCCTCACACTCGTAATCTACACATGTAACGTACAAACAGGAAATTTGTCATTTTTATTAAAGCTTGCAAATAATTTAAAAAGACATTATTTTAGCTCGCACGGTTCATGATGTATTATCATTAAAAAGTCCCCATTCTCGTGACGTCTTACGACCTTAATATTTGTTTGTCTGACGGTAGATAATTAATAGAACAATGTGAGTTCCATAAATACTACATACATGTGTTAAGAAATTTGGACGCAATTATATCGAGAGCTGGCTGGTCGGGCGGCTGCGGACGCCGGGCGTTTGGCTCGGCAGACCTGCTCGTAGGCCCCAGGCCAAATCTCACTGAAACCTTCTCGTTTCTTATTTATTAAATTGATTTCTGCTAAATATTAAAAAGATTTTTTTATTAAAATATGCATAAATACATATTTTCTTTATTAATTTTATTAAAATTATAAAATCGCTTTATAAATAAATGTTAACAAATAATAATAAATTCAAAAATACATACATATATGTATGTGAAAATATTTTATTATAAAGTATAAGTACTTTAAGTTCAGGACTTGACTTGGTTATGTTATGTTATAGATATATATATATATATGTATATAATATTATATATTAATAGTAAAAGTCCAGTACAAATACGATCATAGCTAATCATGAAATTAAAGTACATCCCAAATAAACATAGATCTTGGTACCATATAGATCTCCATTTTATTGATCGGTGAAGTTGAGGACGAAGAATGCGAGGATCGGTGAAGTTGATGATGATCAACTTTGAACGTGGTTATAATTTTACATTTCATTTTTTTTGATGGTTATGCCTTTTATTCTCTGCACTGTTAGTATCGAAGTAGATCAATAGCACATAACACGACGTCAATCCTTTACAAATCGTCATTGTTTTGATGTTGATACAGCATCGATGCCCACCACTCGATAAAAACTTCAACCAGAACCCGTTAGAAGTATCTGTAATATACTATGTGTTACTACAGCCGGTTCCAAACACAAAGACTGGAACAAATGTGACCTAAATAGATCACGTGTGGTTATCTATGTATAGTGATTACGTACTTCGTAACGTCATCAAGGCATCGGATAGCCAGTCTCCGATAAAAAATACAAAATCGTTCGAGAAAATATTCGAAACGCGCGCCACGGTCGGACCGCTGACATTATTCAGTTTACAGCCGGGAGCCGGCCGGAACACAAAGAGGTTGCTAATGCGACCAAAATAGATCGCCTAAGAGCATAGTGTGCAGTTCTGATTTGTCGTGAGTGCGAAGCGCGTGACCAGGGACTAGCAATAGATCAATTATCGTGGGACCGGTGGGCTCAGCCAGTCGGGCAGTCGGGCAGGCGGGCAGCCGGCAGGCGGCAGGCGGCAGGCGGCAGGCGGCAGGCGGCTCACGAGGCGAGGGATCGATGCCGGGCCCCGCTGGGACGGGGAGCGGGCGCCCGACTTTCGCCGAGCTATTTATAGCATTCAAGCCGCTGACCTATTTCGCTGCAGCAGCCGAGGAAGGTCACGGATTCAGCCTCCACCGTCGCGGCACCATTGTCTCTCGCCGGACCTGCAGTGCTAATTAAAGTTGTTGACACTGCCGCTCTCTGTAAAACGCTTATTCTGCTCGAGCGATCCCGCACGGAACTGTTGCGCGGTATCTAATGCGTGAGAAGATTCCTTTGTTTAGTAATGGAGTACTGGAGCGCGGGACGTGTTGTTGCTGGGAACGGCTTCGATGCCCCATTTTTTATTTTAATGACAGTTGACGTTACGCATTACGTTCAGCGTGAAACGGGAGAGCTTTATTATTTTTCAACTATCATTTAAATGTAAGATATACTTCATAGAAAATTGTTCCAAATGGCAGTCTGTGTTTTTTCTGTTCAACTATAAATATTTAAACTTATCCAATAATCGAACGATGCGTGTGTAACATATTCAAGATAACCAAGTAGGTAATTTTATTATAGCACAATGGATTAATTAATTAAAAAAATATAAATAACTATTAGTATTAAAAATAACCACAAGAGCGGCTACATTAACGAAATACTGCACAAGACACTGACTGTCCGCCACCACGTCCGCGTCACACACATTTTGTGCTACATTTTTATGTCTCAAATCTTTTTTTCGTGATAACAATACGTCTACGTTCTTTTTCAGGTTCAAAATCAATCCTTGTATCACTTTATACAAAATTCGCTTCACTAATTTAGTCGTGAAATCATAACAGACAAATTTAATTTCTTGTTTGTCTACCGTAATATTAGTTAAAAATCACAAAAGTGGTTAGGTTAGAGAAACAGGAGGCATCGTGCTTATGTTCTCGTCGACCGTCACTCGATTGTTCCGCCCTTAATGTAATGGTACGAGATTGGATCGGAGAGGCACCGCTTCCATTGCATTTTAATATAATATCTACTCTTAGATGATTTATATTGATATTGAAGTATATTACAATTATAGAGAAATACTGATATGTTTAACAAATATTTAGACATTATCATGTCATAATATGTACATATTCTCGCATTTATAACTTTAGTTGGATGACTAGACACGACGAGTGCACTATAAAATAATGTTTTTGTGAAGAATTGAGTGATGGCTTCAACAAACATCACTGATCTTTGATATTCGATGAAGAGATGACTCAGAAGTTATTAGTAAAATAGCTCAAAATTGTTTTAATTTTTTGGTCTTGCACGCTAATCTCAGGAGCAGCTGATCCAGACGCAGTTTGCATTAAGTAGTTGAACTTAAATTAATTCACAAATTTAAATTGGTTCACAAATAAAAAAGAGATTTCCATTCGAAGAAGCGCCAACAGCCACTTATAATAATATTGAGAATGTACTTTCATTTAAACTGTATTGACAGACGGCCAGCTTCTGTGGCCTTTTACGATACTCTGCCACCGCCAGAATAGGGTCACTACTGACAGCCTCAACCCGAACTTAACATTTCATTACATTTCAGTTAGTAACTCTTCGCTGGCTAATTTTCTTAAATGATTAGCCGGGTCACCTGATGATAAGTCTTCAACGTTAGAAACATCAAAGAAGTTATCAATGTATTTCCGGCCTAGAACGAAGTGAATGACCCTTTTTTTGAAAAATCTGCAAGAATGGGGAAGATGTAGAAAGAAAGAAAAGGGGTCGAGATCACTGTTGAAGCAACCGGGGTTATTGATGATGACTACAACAACAAACCGCATCCAGACGTGTGACAAAAGAAGAACAAGGTAAACTTAAGAAGGTTACGAAAGAAGAAGGGAAATTCCATGAATCTTTGCCAGAGATGGAAGTAATGGTAATGAAGATGGTAATGTATAATCCAGCACAAACTCCCGTTCGACTCCAAGAGACAGTCTTTGTAAGGCATTAGATCGTTTCGTCAACGTGAAGATGGAGGTGACAGAGGTTAGAGAGTGTCACGTAACGAGACGTGCCGACACGTCGGGCTGCTCAACACGGTATGCGCGATCCCGGGTCACCGTGACACCCCAGCCTGTCGTCTTAACGAGCCCCACGTGCGTGATACTGAGCACTTACCCCCCACCCGTAATCACTATAATCGGCTCTTTATAGAAGGGGTTTTATATTAGCTCTTCGAGTATTAGGGATATATCGTGGTGTGCGTGGGTTTATTGAAAGTGACGGAGTTAAAGCGAGACCACGCGACAATTCAGTGTCGAGCCTTGGTGTTGCGTCCATCGTGTCACGTACATAATTATTATAAGAGTGATCTAAGTGATACTATTTCTATCATACGAGTATCTTGGAGCAGTTTAAGACAAGATGGAGGAAGCAAGGAGTTTAGTGCTTTCATTTAAGTCTAGAACCTTTCAATATATTAAAAATCTGCTGCAAAAAATCTTTTTTACCTTAGAGGGTAGTTACGAGTAACAAAAGACAGGTTCAAATTGAACGACGGATGAATCGACCTGATAATCTATCCATATGTACTAATAATAAAGAGAAAAGACTTTTATTTTTGTATGTTTGTAATGAAAAAACTCAAAAAGTACTGATCCGATATCAAAAATTCTTTCACTATTAGAATGCTAAATTGTCACTGAGTGACAAGGGCTATGTTAAGATTTTTAATGTATAGTTTTTACTTTTAAAAGAGTAATTGGAGTTTTTTTCCGCCGGCTTTTTTCCCTCTCGGCCTACACTAGCGTACACAGTCCTAAGTTTGTATTATCTATAAAGCCGATGACAGATTGGTATTGTCTATCGAGACTTTAGGGTTTGTCAAAGAATTCCTTGAAATATTCTGCTACTTATATTGTTAATAAATTTATAACTAATACAAAGTTGTATTGTAAAATTGTAAATATTGTAAAAGTACGATCAAGGCAGTTCCATCGGTGAGCTTTCAACAAATCTGTCTCTATACACTGTCTATGCGATTGATGCTTCTGAGGAGACTACAGGGTCTCGTCTACAAAATCCCACTCCAGCCGATCGCACACAATAGATTCCTCCGCCATGATAAAAAAGGTTTCTGTGTCTTCCGATTAATTTAACAAAGCTGTCGTAACCTTTTTACAACTTCACAGCGTCCATCTTTATAACGAGCGCAAGTGGTAGTTTACGACGGCAGTCATGGACATTTTATTCGTACCCAGGTGTCCTTCAATGTAATAAATGTTTAATTTAAACGAGAAAAGCCCTCAATTAATGCGAAGTCTTAAAATGTAAAATTGTGCTAGATAAGGGCGCGGCCTGCCGGGAGAGCCCTCCTCGTCTAATCGACAACCTAGACACGCGGCGTTGCCACAGCTGGCGATCCGGCACCTAACATTCAATACATTTATTTCACATAAATGTTGTTATTAAGTGTATTGTGCCAGTTTGTTTATATTTTAAACAATATATTACTTATAACATTACTGTTTGGTACTGTGTCATAGTAACCGTAAGCAACCGTATTGAACTTGACTCTCAGTATACATTTATGTTTTTCGGTACTAAGTACTCGTATTTATTTCCAGCCTGTCTGAAAGACATTACATGTAAGGACAACATGAGATGACAAAAAGTTTACAAGGGCATTAACAAAGGGAAATTTTAGGAACTTCTTCGTTTAAGACCGTCTAATGGAATTTTCGGTCCCAAGACGAAACGAAGAGTGGGTTATAATAAAATCTTTAGTAGTAATTGGAACCTCGGGGTACCGCAGAAGGTTCTAACAGTATAATCTTGTATCGGTCTAAAAACCCGTCAGTGAATTGGAATGGCGTCTTATGTAACCGGCAGTGCTTATAACTTCTAAGGGGTTTACTGCAAAAGCAATTGAATTGAAAATTAGATTTGATACGAAAAAATATTCCAGTCGAGATTTGTTATGGCGACAATGAAGATAAAAATATTATGATTGGGTCAACGACTTTTACAGCCCCACCGACTTTTTACAAGCATGTTGTTTTGAAGTACATCAATAAATGTTTGTGGATTCTTCGATTAACATTAGCTCCAAACACACTTTACCCACCCATTATTTCTTATCAACTGCATAAATACTTATTGTATGGTTTTATTTTCGATTATGACGAGATTCCGTCTACACTTCCATGCCCTATGTTAACCTCTTTAAGCACTCTTTCTCGATACAATCATTATTATCATTAAAACAACCGACTTCAAATGCCTCCGGCAAGTAACACAATGGAACGATCACTGTCAACGTATTTGCAACCAATTAACTCTACGCATTATAAAGATAACTCAAAAAGTAACCTTCAGATGTCGCTCAAAATTAAATGTAACTATTCAACAAGTCCTAACTTTGAATAAAGAATATTAAGAAAAATACTGATGACTCGAACACTGCTCGTCAGATGTCGTTTCAAATAAAATGTGAAATGAATGGGATGGTATGGCAAGTACAAGTTTCCTTAAAAAAAATTATCAATATCTGGACCGATATAGATTATTTTTCAGTAAAAAGTTGTGAGGTCACATATTTACAAAAATAATACACACGAACTGAGTATCTTGTAGAAGAAAATAAAAGTATCTTGTAAAAAGTAGTTTTTTGAAGTCGCTGAAGAAAAGTACCCTGTATTCCCTGTCATGTTTTAGTCTATCTCTCTACCAATTTCATTAAGATCAGTTTATTTATTTGGGCGTGAAACAGAGAGAGAGTTACTTTCGCAAGCTGTCACCCACGGCGTCGCCTGCGTGGTAGCGGGTATTAAATACTAATAAGGAGTTATTTCACAAATTATACATTTTGGACGCAGGGATAAATAGCTGCATGACTTAAAATTTATATTTATATTAATTAATTTATATTAATTATACACAATATATGCACTACACAGAGTGAAAGGGAGATAAGTGCAGGAGGATTCTTCGTTCCATTTTGATCCCACGTTCTCTACAGAAAACTATTCAGTCCCTAGTAGCTGAACCCTCTACTTCGTACGCACAGGAGTTTTAACCTATTAACTACCGATCCCGCGGGATTTCCGTGAAGACAGACTTATTAATTTTATATTAATATGTTTGTTTAGAAGCTATACCCATATGCGTAGAAGTTTTCCCGCGTAAATTCCGATCCCGCGGGATTTCCGGGATAAAAACTATCCTGTATGTTAATCCAAGTTATCCTCTGTATGTGTGCCAAATTTCATGAAAATCCGTTCGGCAAGTTTTGCGTGAAGGAGTAACAAACAAACATACAAACTTTCGCATTTATAATTTTAGTCGGGTTAAGGATTAAGACAGCCTTAAGGACTAGCGAGCCGGTGATGAGTCAAAGAAATGTTCATACAATAGTATTTGAGGTTAATGTGTCCCCGTGCCGAGTTTGTTGGCGCGGCTGATCAACATTTGATGAATATGTGCCCCATTTATCATTATTTTCTTAGCCTTGTCTCAATTTCCTCTTCCACTCGAATCAATCACTGTCATTCATATCTCATTTGAACTTAGGACTTGGTAGTGTTTTATATCCTGGAATATATCCAGGAGTATTGTGCTCAGGTGTCCCAGCAGTGGAGACATCTATCTTTGTAATTGGTTTCTATAACTGAATAATTGTGACTGTTCATAATCGCTCCGCAAATTGTCTTTTGATTGAAATTTCAAAATAAGGTTAGCACGTTACTAAGTTAGGTGGTTTATTTAACCGGCAATAAGATAGAAAATGAAAATTATTTTCAACACCTGAACTCGTATACGAAGTAAAATTATTGCGGAAATAGAGTCGGTTTTCATTATGGAACATAAATCACTTGTATTTCATTTGAAACGGAAATTCTAATCAAAATACTTCTTTTTTCAAATGAGAAATACAGCTCCCTCTAGACGGCAGACATTGACAACTAAATTAATTTGAAACGTAATTTGAAATCTTGCTGTAAAATGGAGTTATTTTGGGCCGGAGATTCAAGATCGAATCCTGGGGCCTTACCGGCAATCTTAGCACAGCAGTATCTCAGTAACCACCACATTATGAGTGTAACAATATAATAGTAATAATCTGGACGTGTTTTCGTTTATAAGACAGTGCAAGATACTAAAGGCGTACCAATGCTTCTCTAAAAAATATTGAAAATTAAAAAAAGGGACTTAAAATGCCTGCGATAAGTAATACAATGAAGGGGCAACTAGTTAAAAACGAATTATTATAGATAACTCAAAAACTAACCGTCAGATGTCGCTCAAAATGACATGCTATAGATCTGACAAGTATTACCTTTAGAATAAAAAATATTCATTAAAATCGGTATACCCAATAAAGAGTCATGAAGTAAAGAATAAAAACAGAAATAAAAGTAGGAAAAACTCCAAAACTGTTCGTCAGATGTCGCTCAAAATAAAATCGGAGCACATGATCAGCACCAGCTTTCAACCAAAAAAATAATTATTAAAATCGGTAAACATATTCAAGGTAAAAGTTAAAAGTAGCATATCGTCGACACGTACGCATACTCATTATTAAAGATAACTCTAAACTGTCGGTCGGATTGCTCAGTTGCTCAAAATACACACAAGGATGAGGCAAGTATTACCTTCTAAATAAAAAAAAGAATCATAAACATTGATCCATCCAGTCTAAAGTCTTTTACACGGTAAAAAAGAAAAACAAATACTAAAAGGAACAATAACTCAAAAACTGCTCGCCAGATATCGCTTAAAATAAAATGGGACTACATCGCAAGCACCAGCTTTCGTCAGAAAAAAAATCAAAATCGGTCCGCTCAGCAAAAAGTTGTGAGGTCTGAGGTTCTGTGTAACTCCTCTTTTTTAACTGAGTAAAAATTAATAAAGTAAAATCGAGTTTTAAATTAGTACCTCAAAATATTGATGAAGTAAAATTGAGTTTTACATTAACCCATTTTCCAAGATGTTGAAAATAGATTTATAATATGTAGTAAAAGTCATTCAACTAGAGCTATTTTAGACCGCAGCAAGCTGGTGACAGCGGCGAGAGCGGTGAGAGCGGTGACAGCGGCGAGAGCGGTGACAGCGGCGAGAGCGGCGCCACCTGACACCGGAACCTACTGTCAAGGTCGGAGAGCACGAATCATTGATGACATGTTCATGTCACGAGAACTGGTGCACCTGGTTTACTGGCCACAGTGACAATGTGTTCGATACTGTAGTAGCTTGAAGGACTGATGAAAACAGATGAGCTCTTTGAGAGCTGTTTAAAAAAAACGAAGCGTATAAAGATCTATTTTTTTGTAGTTTTTTAGGTACTTACGTACGTGTCACGACCTCACCGAAACCATTTTCTTTTTGAATGGCGTTTTATGTACATCAATTGACTTTTTCAGATTTCCAGTTTCAACTGTTCAGCTGATAGATACTGTTTAGTTGATATATATGACCTTAAATAAATATCATTCAAAAGCTTAATATTGCCTAAGCTGATCGTTCAAACAAGAAAAGAATGACTGACAAAAAACTAGCACACGATACGGTAGACGAGAAAGGAATTATCCGCACCTTACGAGTCTGAAGAAAGCTTTTAATTTAGAGAAACAAAATAACTCTGACCAACTCACATACCGCCTCCGATCTCAAGTTAAGCATCAGTCATACTATGGTGAGGTGCACTATGGGGTCAGACAACTGATACACATACATACATAATATGTCTTTTTAAATACATTGTTATATAGCTATTTTATTAAATTCAGAAGAAAAGTTCTAGGTGGAGATGGAATCGACGACCTCCGGCATAGTAGTCAAGTTCTCTAACCACTAGACCAACTGGCTTTTCACATTTAAAAGGTTTTCTACAACAATTATTTTAATAAGTGAACGTGTCCTTTGGGGCACGTTTAGACTCCCCGACAATGATCGATCACCCCGTCGCACGCCGCCGCACGGAACTGATGGACTCTTCTACTAACGACAAATAAATTATAGAATCGTGTGCACTATTAATATGTTACAAGTTTATTATGAGCGCCAGAAGAGGATAAAAGATATTGCTTATTTCTCTACTTGATCGTAAGCGGTGAGGTCGATCATTGGTAAATGGCCTTAATAAAAGAAATTATTTTTCTGTGTAGGACAGATGAGGAGAGAGTACCGTCGACGAGTATCTTTTGCACGTTAACCAAGAACAAAATTCAAAATCATTGTGGTTTAACATCGCAACTACAGAAAACAAATGGCGGAAAGAACTTCTCAGCGCAAAAATGAACCGTCATACAGTTGAAATTGGCAAAAGATCACAGATTAAAACAATTATTGCGAGTATCAAGTGCCGCGCCGGGGTGTCAAGGGCTGGGCTGTGACGTCAGAGCTGCTTAACCTATTCAGCCTACCTAGCACAAATTATTTTCCTTTTAAATTAACTATGTAAGCTAATTGTGTTAAATCTACATATGTATTTTCAGATTTCTAAAACCAACCGTCTAGTTATTCCAAGGTACACATTACGCTAACAAAAACTATCAATTGAAATATTATGATTCTGTAAACGGATCCCTAAATCTTAAAATGCTATGAAATGTTTATCATACTCACCCTGAAACTCTTTCCTGGCGGTGCTCACGGACGTGACGATGTTGGCCACGTGGCCCAGGACCGTCGCGAACAGCAGCAACCCGAATAGCAGTTGGGCGATTACGAATACGTACTCGCCCTTGCTGCGTGGCCGCGGCAGGTCACCTGCCGACACGACACTCTGTTAGTGACACCACGCTGGTCAAACACTGCAATGCACTAATGTACACCTTCGAGTGTACACCTTCCATCACCAATAAAAGTGATTATTATTATGAGTGGGTCCGCACCGCCAGCGCCCCCGTTCGGAACACCAACGTCCAAAATTGTTTCGCTAAGCTAAACTAACATAAGCTCATTGTAGCTTATCACTGCTTTTGTATTACTGATATTAAGTACCTATTGACCAATGCTATATATTGTACGAGGTTCCCGATCACAGCACGAAATATATTCTTTTGTTCTTACGATTTTATTGCAAAACAATCATATCGTACATTCATCTTCATTGTTAATGACGCAGCATTCAATATTATGATTTGATACACAATATGAAAACAGGGCGTGGCCGTGCCAAATATATGTATGTATATAAAAAACGGTGAGACGGGTGTGTAAGCCTCGAGTCGGTTTTTTTTAATTTTTTGTAGACGTTTGCGGTACATACTCGTATTATAAACAATCAAGTTAATTGAAAATATTGTAATAAAATATATTTATTTCTATATTATAATTTAATTGAAACCAGATATGTAAAAATCACATGGAAAAATATCATAAAATAAAATAATGATAAATTAATAACTGATCCTCGTTTAAATTACAGACACAAATTAAAGAAAGAATAAGAGCCGTTACTTAGTAAAGTATTGCAGTAAAATATTTTCAACTACAAATAAATATTAGTGCACCAACTACAGAATATGCGCAGTTTTAACTCGCATACGATGACAGTTGAATGTGAGGGCGCGGTCAGGTGCGGCGCCGGCCGCAAACAATATGTGTGAGCTGGGCTCAACCTCGCGTTGCCCATCAACCAACTAAATATTGATCAACTATTAGTTGTAGCGTCAAATATAAAGCGTTAACGCATCAAATGTGTATTAAAAATCAGGTTTTTCCACTTTTTGTGAAAAGTTTTCATCTCCTCTATGAAATTAAATTTCAAAAATATTTGTCTACTTTTTGTTAAGTGGAAAAATACAAAGTTCTATGACTTTAATTTTGAAGATGACGAAATTTCTTTAGCAAAGGAGAGAGATCTCCCGCCAGACGAGGTGATACGCCTGGGGAGCGACCGAGCTCGACAGTTGTTAGCCGGAACTTGTATATATTCTAACAATACAGAAAA
>DWJZ01000321.1:0-35054 GCA_018249125.1 Asbolis capucinus
ATTGGCAGCTGTGGTCATTTACCATCACGTGACGCGTCTGCTTGTTTGCCTGCTTATTACATAAAAAAAATCGGAACAATTGTAATCTTTATAATATGAAGTCTCATTACACTACAAATTTATTTATCTATAATTTTTTTCTTCAAATATTATTAATTTTTAACGTGGTATAAGTGCAAATCACAACAAAAAATATAAAGGTGCAATTGCACATTCAAACTTAAAGTATTACCTCATAAATAAATAATAGTAAACTGATAAACAATGTAGGGTTCTGTAGTTGCTTAAATAACTATAATGTATCTCTTGAGGATACTCATGTATGCTGATTTTCCTACATATTCAATATTTATTATATTTTGCTATGGTCATAATTTAGTCCCCTTTGCTCATGTGTGTTAGGTTATGATAGGTATATACTGATTTGATTAATTAGATAACATTTTATATCTAATATGTTACATGTAACTTAAATTGTAGCTAGTTTGTAGTACATTGATAAAACGATTTTACCTTTTAATTGCTAAAATTGGTCACCAAGAAATATTAAAATGTTTTGATTGTTCGGCCCAAGCCCAGTCCTCCATGGCCAAATGCGGGTTAGTGGACTTCAAACACCTTTCAGAATTTTATGGGAACGTCTTGTACACACAGGATTCCTCACAGTGTTTTACTTCACTGATAATCAACTTCTCATACACACATAACTTAGAAAATCAGATGTGTGTACTGTAGGATTTCAACACATAACTTTCCGTTCAAGAGACCAACTTCAAACCAATAATTTAGTGCAATGTATTAACTTAATGCAGTGACCTTGATATGAATTTATGATCAATTAAGTATATTAATAACAAAATTATATTTAATTCGTTAAAATGCTTTTCATTATTTCATCGATATTTCTCTATTGTGGTAGCTAATAGGGATATAGGGACGCATTGTTCTACAAATTGCGTGGTATTTTAATTATTTCTGAGTTACTGTGGACACTGTCTCTCTGCTAAAGAGAAAAAGTTGGGCATCCCATCCAAATAAAGCCATTCCCAAAAAATTTGCTTGATAGTATTCATGTGATAAAAATGTATTGGGGTTCCTGGACTGTATATACTTGTATCAGTGGTATGAATTATGTATTTGCTTGCAATTTTGGGTTATATTATTTTTGTTTTGTTTCTATTTATATTAATTACTTACTATCCCTGTAACATAGGTAGATATATGACTAAGACTGCCATGTACTGAAAAGTATTACAGCTAAAATTATAGCAATGTCTTTTAATTTTTCAACTACCTAAATAATTTCTTGACCCAAAAAACCTTTTATGTATATTTTTCTGTAGTATAAATGACTTTGTTTCCTAGAACATTACATATTGTTAATAATTTGAAATTTTGTGTCCAGAGTAGGTAAAATTTATCATGATGTCATTTATTATAATTAGCCTTTAATTTTAGCTTTTGCTTATTTATATCAACATGACATACAGGTAGGTATATTATATGACAGTATTATGTTAGTATTATATAACAAGCCAGGTGAATTTGTCATAGTTGATACAATTCTTTGGTGTAAATTTATACTGCAATATTTGGGTTACATCATATTTGTAAACCCACTTAAGTATGTCTGCATATAATAATAATACAGAAAAAATCTTATGCTTCAGTCACTCCGTTAATAATTGTAACGGAATTCAAAACCCCGTCAATATTTAATTCTCTAATAAGAAGGTCATCATTACACCGATATTAAACAAAAATCTCACCACACCCTTTGTTTAGTAGAGAAACGTTGTACGATGTACAGAGGCTAATCGTGTTTTAATTATGAGTCTTGTTAGCGCTGTGTATACTATTTACTTAGGTAATTACTGCCTTGAATTGGTGTATAATTATAAAAATTTCGGGGTCCGCGCCACTTGCAGGCAGACACCTGTGTGTCACCAGCTGTCAAATTGTAACCCTTAAGACATTAACAATGTGATAAACGCACTTATATTAACAGCAAATTGTTGGTTTAACTGGTTAAGTAGTAATACTTTGTTTTGAGTTAACCAATTTTTATTTTACTTGGATTCAATTGATGTAATGTTGTATTTTATGTTACTTGTTAATAATTTATTCTTTAAATGAACTTTAGTTGCGAAGTAAAATTAAAGTGAAAAAATAGAAAGAAAAATATCAATAATATAATAACTCATAGACAGCTTTTGGAGAAGGCAACTACGGAACTTTACAACGTACGTGGTGTACCTACGCCGCATAGCACTTGGCCTCTGTTTGCACACTGCGCAAATCTGCCATGTCTTATAATAGTGAGCAAACAAATCATCAAATCTATAAAGTTCCTAATTTAAATAATAAAATTTTTTTTTTTCTTTTTTAATAAGTAATAGTCAAAACGTATATTTCATATAGGTATTTTCAATACATTTATGATAGTGATTTTTTTGGAATTTACCACCGTGAGTGCCACAATAAAGAGGAGAAGAAACGGCGCTAAAATAATTAAAAAAGGTGCACAGTCTACGATGTATAAAGTCTAAAATCACTTGACAAATTTGTATGGTAACTTCCAGTTTGAATTTGCACCAAGTATAGACATAGGTTAATTTACATAGACCATAGTTCTGTAGTTATATTAAGAAAGTCAAAAGTCATTGAAGAGATCAGGGTAGGTTATGGTTATAATTAGGTTTTTTATTTATTATAAATATGTTTTATTTTAAAGTGAGAAATTATATATCAAAATAAATATTTAATATGCCTAGTGATATCTCTTAATATCTAGTAGTCAATGCCACTTATGACACAATTTATTGTCCACACACGGCGATATGAAAGCGAGATATAATTTTTAATGCTTAATAAATTTTATTATAACAAGTTCTCTACCATTCACCTCTATAAACATTTCGTTCCATTTATCTTCGTTTCACATAAATATTTAAACGTTGAAACTTTGAGCCCTGAAAATGGTAACTGATAATCACTAAACAAAACTATGAATATTGTTAACAGTTCTAATAAAAAGCTTTTGAATATTAAAATATTGTGTCAACGTTCGGGTAAAAGTTTTACTCGTCGACACCTGGCGCGGCTAATTGAATTGTAAAACCTTCGTCATGACCCTTTGGCGGTCAAAATGACGTTCAATCTGATTATTATCGATAATAATTTCTTGTGATCGCGCCGATGTATCGAGAAGGAAAGGAAATTGCTAATGCATACACCTTGTGATCATATACGTATTCTTCGCAACCGGAATGGGCGTATTTAGATGCATTTAACAGCTTAATGAAAACACTCATTAAATCTAAAGAATAATGCTCGCCAACGTTGAATAAAATGAGCAACTCATCATAATACCCGAAGGGAACATTTCAGATATAACCGAAGAGGGATGTTCGTGTACAAAATTTTTGTATAATATTTTTGGCTCATACGAATGGAACACCCCCCGTGAGGGGAGATTACAACGCGAACAACAAAAGCTTCTAATGACAAATATAAGGACGTACGCCTCCGCGCACCTAATGGACTTTACAATTGCTTTATACTACGTACGCCACAATGTAACCTATTAAAAGGACGAGAGCTCATATTAAACTCGGTTTACAGGCACATATAAGAGTCGCTCTCGTATTCGTTTTTGCAATGGCATGTATTTACAGATTTTATGAGCCAAAGTGTGTTGCGTAACATCAACAGCAATACGCATTATCAAATCCTCATCAATATTCCATATGCCAATATACTCTGCATATTCGATTTGCCTCTGTCAGTACAAATCAGAACGACCATAAATCAGTACAAATAGTTAACGCTATCGCATCAACAATTAGTGCGGCACTTACATGCTTTCAAACTGGATTGACACGAGTCCTGTTATATCGAAGTTCACTCACGGTCGACGCGGAAGCTAATAAATTATATCCAAACAATCCGTTTCTAACTAATACGCCACATTGCCACCCGCTTGGGCGAGATCCTGGCGCATAAATCAACACTGAAATAGACCGTCGACATTCGCTTCCGCTCGTCAATTGAGATACTTTCAAAAAATTAATCTACAAAGGTTTTATGAAAGTGCAGCTCTCTTCGACTGCTCCGCTATAAAAGGGATACTTTAAGTTCGAAGAGCTTAAACGTTAAGTTTTTTATCCGCTTCCTTTGGATGAGAGCCGATTACAAAGCCGAGTCTCACAATTTTCTGCCAGTATAAAACATAATGTAGTAATTTTGCGTGACTGGCTTTAGAAATATTGTTGTAGCGAAAAAGATAGTCATTTTCATATTTGTTCCAAAACGATATTCATTATAAGGGCGTATTTATGAATGAGTTTGTTTTGCGGTGATGTTATATATTGCGTTTCTGCGAAGGTACTGGACGGCCCGGTACTCTGCGGTGTTCACAGCGAGGCCCCAGTCGGATCGTTGCATTACGATGTTCAAAACAGTTTAAAAGCAATATTAGCATCATTATTCACGATGCATAACGTATTCAATACCTTCTCGTGACTTGCGGTCGATTGTCTCTTAACAATTACTGTCGTGTGATTCCAAAGCGCACGTGCGCTATAACGACTCTAAAAAAAGGTCATTCGTGCGTCGTTGGACCACGTCAATGCTAATCTTGCTCAAATAAGTAGCAATTTGACTTGCTTACTGCTACTGAATTAATGTCCTGTCACGTGTTTTTATTACATCTTGCGCTTTACCCTGGTATTACATTTGTGCGAATCTGTTAATGGAGTAGTTTGATGGTTTTAAACTTATTTAGTATGAGTGCTGAGTTCCAACTTCAATTAGTTTTAGTGCCTATGCACTACATTAAGTTTTTATCACTTCTGTTGTCCCATTTTATGTTTGGTTTTAAAGCTACCTACGTCGTTAACACTTCAGAAAGCTTTGTTGTCTATTGGATTTTTTTCTTATTGGATCTCTTTAGAATTTGCTTCGAAGTACGTCTTACATGAATTACCTGAATTACACTCCACGCCTCCGTAAACAATCACTTAAAGTGTATTTTTTAACTACGTCTATTGTTTGATTATCAAACACAAGCGATCATAAACCCTTCATAAAGTTGGCGAAAACGAGCTTCGGTTTAAGTATACGTCATCTTTAATTTGAATAAACGCAATGTAGTTGATATTCACGATCCAGGAGATAAGCTATCACGGTCCGTTGCGAGTTGGCAGGAAAATATGACCGATTTCATTGTTCTCTCTCTGCCATTCTTGCCTGAGAATCACTTGCGGCCATCAACAACGCGGATGCCACAATTAACGAGCCTTGTCGAAGTGATGGAAAATAGTAACAACGAGTAAATTAGCTGCCAGCTATCAAGAGATAAAAAGTAATATAGCTTCACAATACGACTCGGGAGGGCGAAACAATTGAATGTTCGCATCGATCATTACACGTATCCAATAGAAAAACGATATCGTTGTGTTACACGAAAAACTGTGCGTGAATAATGATGTTGTTTAACTTTATGAAATTGCCATCGCTGTGTTGAGTCGGATCAAAGGCCGACTATGGAACAAGAATTGTCGCAAGACTCGCAAGCTCCGTTCTCGTGATAAGTAAACTAATCCATCTTGTTGTAAATGTTTTTACTACTGTGTTCGTGTTTGTATATCATGTTGTTCCTTATCTCGTTAGAAACGTTATGCGTGGTGTCATAGATATTAACGACTTGGAGATTTAGTGGTATTAAATCTCCAGTTTTGATATTTGTGTGGTTATTTCTTATAAAGTAGGTCGATCATTTTATACTCGTAACTTGCCGTGACTGCATTTTAATAAAATCTCTTTTAGATTGCAAATGTAAATTTGTAAATGTAATTTTAAAACATTAATACAATTTAACCTGCAGCTATAACAATACAGCTGAAAGTGCGCTATATTTTTACACAATAACTTTATGTAGATTTTTCTACCCCTATTCAATATCTTTGGAAGGGACTAAATTTTAGTTAACGGTGTATCCTGTTAGACTAAGTACGATACGTCAGTCTGATATGATGTGCATCGATCGTACCTAATGTCGTGGCGTCGCCACTATAATGTGGCTGCGCGAACACCCCGATGCGTTCGGCGTCCTGGGGCGAGGCACGCACGATGCATGGGGCCCTACGGCGACACAGCCGACGATCATACCTCCTTTCAATATATTCAACATTCTTTTTTTCCTTAATTTTAACTGAGTTTTTGTCTCGACAATAATTCCGGGGCAAATGTGACATCGATCAAATTCCGCAAGAGTATCATCATGTTGGTTTATGTGCTATTTGATTCTCTTGTATTAAAATTACATTGTATTAAATGGTTAATTCGTTGAGTAATATTTGAATTTGAATATTAATTTAATTTGACTATCCGTAAGAAATAATATCAGTGTTATTTCACGGGTGGTAATAACCTAAATAAATGGTTAACCTTAACGGTTCTTTTTAATTCAAAGTTTGTAACACTTAGTCTTAATTTTAAATAAATAACATTTATTCTAATCAAGAAAAGTGTTATTATCACCATAGCAACAATTTTTTCGCATTTATTATAATTTCAATGCCGCTACCACATTCGTGATTAAAGACTCGCGCAATGAATCACTTTTCACTTCTTAATTGACACTTCAAGAAAAAAACTTGTATTGTTTACACTGCAAATTTCTTGGTTACTTTTCTTTGCAACGTTATCCGGGTTTTTGTTTTTTTTTCAACGACACGATGTCACTGTGTGTGTGATATGTTCGCGCTCGTTGTATTTATTAGATGCGAATGTAATGGTGCAATTGACTTTTAGATGTTATATTAGTATTTATACATCGTGTAGTCGTTCACGCTTTTTATACCATCGAATTCCAGAGCAGGAGTAAGGCGTATTCGTCTACGTTCTCCTATGATTTATATACGTTGAAAGCATTCGTGTCTAACGCGTACAGAACTTTCATTATCTTGTAACCTGCCAATGTCTGTCACAATAGGCTTTAAACTGTTTGTGATCTTCATTCATATCGCAGATTACAGTACACTGAAGCTCGGATTAACTAGCTGCGAACACGATGCAATGAACCATTGTTACGTGGGACAAATCAGTTCGCGTTTATTATGGCAATTCTCTTTGACAATTCACCTCACCTGAAAAGTATTAAGGTAGCATTTCCTATAACAATAATAACAGCTTAAGTCGCTTATTTAAATTATCTGAACCAGCTCTGATATTAAAATATTTGGCTATTTGAATTACGTGCATTAAATATTGTGCAAGCATTCATTATGTAGCTTAAGGATAATCTGAGTAAGGGTTTTGGAATATTGCGCGTAAACGCGTAAAATTGAGGGTGTTTTTCTGTAATTTACTTTGGGAAATTAAATATTTCTGTAATTTACTAATAAATCACGAAAATCAGCTACTATAGGTAGGAAGGTATCAAAATAAACTTATCATCAGCGTATTTAATAACGAAATTTATGACATATAAATAATTATATATTTTTTTGTTTGAATTACGTATATTTAAAATCAAAATATTAGAATGATTAACGTGAAAATATGACGTCTTACCAATACTAAGACAATATCTTGATATCGTTTGCATACAATAATAAATTATAAACCATAAATGTGCCATAAATGAATCGAAAATTAATTGTTTTCTCGATGAATGGTTAATTGTCGTTACCGCAGAAACCAAAAACCGGCAATGAACAAACTTAATCTTATTATTAAATCAAACACATCACATTAAGGATGTTATCTTGTCAATATCGAAGTCCCTAACAGTGAGGCCAATAGTGTAGACATAAATATGTAACGACAGGTGGTAAAGTGGTCATGCTGGGCAACGCACGTCGGCCCTTCAAACTTGATAACGCGTAAATCCATTTCTCCTACATTGCAAAATAGACGTTGTTTTAAGAACGTTAAGGTTCATAATGAAATTTCACGTACTTAAAAACTTATGACCTTCCACCCACACGTCCATTCTCAACGCAAGCCTGAAGACGGGAGAATTCGAATTTATTGACCATTAATTCAAAATATTATTTTCACAATATAAGTACTCATTTATTAATTTTGAAATATTAGGTTCCGATTAATTTATATGTGTCTTTAAGATATTTATTATGTATGTAAATATCGTCTTTATTTATAATCCTAATCTTTTGTTTTCAGACGTTGAGTACGATGTTGTAGTTTATTTAATAAAAGTAACTGTTGAGAATGGTTGCGCATATTACGGTTGTTACGAAAATTTCAAGTTGACAATAGGTGATCTTGCTTTCATAATATCGTTATTGTTTACTAGCTGTCCACATTCCACCTATACGCAATTGGCCAGCTTGGTGGATTTTGGCCTGTACTCGTCACATTGAGTGGAGACCCCAGCCCAGTAGTGGGACATTACTAGCTGGTGTTCGTGGCTCCAGCGGAACTAAAGCTACATATAATCTTTTATTGAGTTTTTTCCCATAACTACGTCCACATGTTTTCCGTTCACCCCCCGGAAGAAATTTCAAAAAAGCTGATACTAATATTTATTTACTTTTAATGATGAAGTGCGTATATACCAATATTTGTTATTTGTTTTTTTGTTTTTTTTTTGTTATTTTGTATTGACGAACTTCCATATATACCTTCACCGCCTATTTCAACTTCTCCAATTTCTCGCGATAAAATGTAGCCTAATATGTTCTTTCTCAGGTTCTAGTGTATCTCTGTATCCATTTTCATCTAAATTGGTATAGTGAGTTAAGCGTACAATAGTCACAGAGAGGCATTCACTTTGACATTAATAATATTGGTAAAGTTTTACCGCTTTCGAAGATGAATTTTTGTAATTTCTTTACTGCTCCATGAGACCTTACTGGTAAATTGTACCAGGAACCTTCATATAGTTCTTCCGAGTTATACCTCGGCCACGATTCGAAAAGAATGTTTGACATTCATACTTGACAAGTTTTTATGTCAAAAAAGTAGAAATTTCCAGTTAAAATGATCCACACATGCGTTGTCTCTACTAAGTCATACATAGGTAATTGTTGATTAACTGTGAAAATTAACGTTGAAATATATTATTTGTATTAATTTCCTTATCAACAACAGGATGAATAATTGAATGTGTATAATCATTTTAAATATAAACTTTGTTCACAGAACGTCGACGAAGATGACCGAGTATCGGTAAGAAGATTTTTTACAATCAAAACTATTTTCTTTCTGACATATTTCCGCCCGCGGCTTCGCCCGCGTGGTAGGTATATCGATAAAAAGTAGCCAATGTGTTTTTCAGATTATAGTCTGTCTCTGTGCCAAATTTCATTCAAATCCGTCCAGTAGTTTTTGGGTGAGGAAGTAACGAACATCCTCAAAAACTTTCGCATCTATAGTATTAATAGGATATTATGTTTATTGAAATTAAATATATATTTTTTTATAATCATAATATAATGGATTTTCCAATTTGCACTGAGTACAGGTACTGCTATGTTTTATAATTTTGCTTATAGCTGGATCAGAAAGGCGAGTCCGATCCATTGGATTCGAAACAAAAGCAATGGATCCTCTGCGCCGCGAGGGGAGAATATCACGCCCTGGCTAAGATGAGCAAGGAGAATGCTAAACTTGTGAAAACTAAGGTAACTATTACTTTAACTTATATTACTTTATTTATTTTACTTTATTTCCCTTATAGACCTGCTTCACCGGTACATTTTTCTAACATGATTTCTGTTAAGCTAGTTTTTCAGCTACATTTGGATGAGACATACAACTTTTTCTTTTACATTCTCTATTGTGGTAGCGTGTGATTGTGGTACCACGGGAAACATGGTTCCACACGATTTGTAGAATTGTAATAATGTGAAAAAAATGTACCGGGGATTCGAATTGTTATACATATTACTATAATGTCCTTTAGGTAGTTAACTGTCGCACTCAAAATCGTTAATAGTTACTTAAATCTTTCCTTAGAACAGAATTGTTAGTTAGAGTTAAGTAATAATTAACGGCTCTTGAGTGCGGCAGTAGGACGCTATATTGACATCGGACCGCTATTTGCATAACTGCATTGCACTTTGCATAACTGTCCCACTGCTGGGCTCGGGTCTAAACTAACAATTGCTTTGACAATCGCTGGCTAAGTGCGGATTGGTGGATTTCAAACACCTTTGAGAACTTTACAGCGAACTCTCAAGATTTCGTTCCATACGATATTTTCCTTCGCATAGGAAATAATTAACTTCTGATACGCACATTGAAAGTTAGAGGTGCGCGCCGCAGGATTTCAACACAGGACCTCCCGTCCGTGAGATCAATGTTCAAACCACTTGGTTATCACTGCAATACATACTCCTTTCATATATGTCCTGTGCAAATTCAATCTGAAATTTGCACAGAGTATAGTCTTTCTGATTTGAATTAACGTGTAATTTGACATAACTTTAACGCGGATGTGAAAATAGAGTTAAATGATTTTCTGACTATTTTATTTTTATAAGATCTTAAACAGTTTTGTCCAAAGATTCCCTGAGGTTCTAACTCACACTCACAGTCGTTAATGGTTACTTAAATCGCTCCTTGCGACGAGTGCAATTTAAAGACTGCGTGAGTTAGTCACTGAAACACTAAGTATCGTTTCCTGAGACTGCGCTCTTGAGATCCGTTTAGACCTACCTGATAAATGTCCCAACTATTATCGAAATATTCATGAGATATTAACTAACAATCTAAGGTTGTCAAGATTGTGGTTTTGTGAATTATAGAAGTTTTAATAATGTTGCCGATTAGAACATTTCATTGGGTATAATCGATATAGATAATTTAAATATTCATCATCACTGTTCTTACGAATAAAAATAAATGTTTGTTTGTTTCTTTGTGAATTTGTTTCTTTGTCCTTTATACTCTGAAATGGTGGGAGTTGAGCATCGATTTCTTTAGCAAACACTATAAGAATTCTCTGGCAAAGGTTTCGGTACCAAAATGATTGACGGACGATAATTTTACGTTTATTTCATGGTATGGTGTAGATTATAGAATTTAATTTGATGAAGTTAGGGCGTTCAAAAATATTTTAGGTACAGACTGTCCAATGAAAGATGAAGCGGTGGTTTTTTAACATTAGCAACATTTTGAAGTAGAAGATCACACATGGCACACGCAGTTCATTTTGATACTTCTATTATATTTTTATTAAGTATTGTCCAAGTTGAGTATCAATGATTATTTTAATGGTATTACAATTTAGAAAATAGTTTTTGATATTGAATCGTAAATTAAATTAATTGGTGCGTTCTTGTATTTTGTTTTAATGTAAATCCGGTTTTTAATCGATGTAAATTAATTATATTCTTCAAATTAAAATTTATTCTTCAAATTAAAATTCATATTGAAAAGTTACATCGTCCCTTATTTTGAGATTACTCATCGAGATTTTTGTATTTACCTAACGCCTTCTGCCACTATAACTTTTATTTGACAATGTGCTGACTGATGACGGTTCTTGTAGCAATAATGCATATACGAAATATCAAACTTTAAACTCCTCATATTTATATTACGCTAGTCGGTCATTAAAAATAAAACAAATTCACAATTAGCTATATTTTAAGAATTTAAAAGAAACATGACCACTATATACTATGTACTCGTAGCATGAATAGCTTAATTAAATAATAAGGACCTTTGCAACTTGCGCCCGATACACACTTGACCGTTATTTTTATATTCTGTACATGCACCTAAAATTAAAAAAAAAATTGTCTTTTCAAAAAATCATTAACAAAACATCCTCAGGAGAATATGACAGTAACTTTATCGTAACACAATATCGCGCTTAGATGTATAAGTTGCGAAGCAAAAACGTAAAAATTTGCAAAAACTTATTTCAAGCGTATATGCAGTGCGCTTGCACCACGTTCCGTCCCGGCTGGAAAAAAGTGATAAACGGTAACGGATGTTAGTGATCCCGCATCCTCGGGTTTTTAGGAGTTAGTTAGCGCCAAGCAAGAGCACATGTCCAAAAGGTGTGCCTCTAATTGGGTCTCTGAAATCGTCCGGCGCCGGGCCCGCGCCCCCCGCCGTATGCTATCTTGACAGATCTCCGGACGTAGTCCCTTGTTTTATTTTACGAGCCATCTCTCAGCCCTTTTTTTCCATTCAACTATTGTACTCATGCCGTTGCGAGTCGCAGTTGATATATAGACCTCCTAAACACCTAGGCGGCCGTCCGACGCTAATTTTGATGCTCGCTAGTTATACTGTTGTGAGCGAATTGGTATTATAATAAAGCAAATATTTGTTATTTCTAATTAAAATCATGAATGATCTAGAAATTCAAAACTACAGTTTTAGCCAGTCAACTTAATCTCGTCCGGCTTTAACTCGCAATAGCCAATACATTACTTTTATTCAACGCTATAAAAAGGGTAATGATAGCCTTCTCTTTTATTGATTCGTTGTAAATCAAAGGTCCACGCAATTGGATTTGAATTTTATTGGCATCCTCTCGTAGGCATGTGAATAGTTGTTAAGTGAACTTAATGAGAATTATTTAGGATTTGTCTCTCGACACTCGTTTGTTTTTGTCTGGGCACGTTTATTATCCTTCGAACGGGGAACAAGGTAATTATTTGCCGGCTGTGTCTCATGACTAGATGCCGGACGCGGCGTAATACTACAATGTATTAGTAGATATATTTAAAAAACTTATAAATAGATGATTTAATTTGTAGTTGTATACCTCAACTTGCATTCCTCATAATATTAAGGCCTAAGACTTATTTGAAGCGAAAGCAATATGCATATTTAAAAACGTTTTTCACTTTCAAATCTTAAAGTTAATTTTAACATGATTTAAAGTGAGAGCGTGGAATATGATATTTTTAAGTTGTAATTTGGTAATGAAAGAAATGCGAGAGCGGTTGGTGATGTGCATGCGCATTGCTGCATAAAATTTAACTTGGCAAAATTACGAGCAAAATAAAAGTATCGATCGATATTAAATAAATATACACAGATTCTCAAATAAGTTCCGCATTATTGAGACTGAGAATTTGATCGCTTATGTAGACTCCGGAAATATTGATGATCAAAATTTTATTCATCACAAACATGATCAGCACCACGCATCATTTTCTCTATTAACATAACATACAAAGCCTACACTGGCATAGAAAAGTAAAAACTTTCTTATACTTGCATAACACTGCGTTATTAGTATGAAATAGATTTGTCTCCAATTATTCCATCATTGCGACCATTGCACAGAACATCTGCTTTGAAATTTGTAACGACAGTCGTTTTCATTTTTCTATCCGCCTCGCCAGCTAATAAACCAACAGTAAATATTGTCAGACAATATGTAACATGTGTTGCTACTGGGTCTTTCTGCTTGACGTTTGTCGTTTCTCCACTAAAAAACACTTTGATGCTTATTTTCGTATTTGCCTCGAACGCTGATAGAATTATCGATTTGTGGAAATATGAACACTCTGTGTGGGTCCGTACGGCATTTTTTTTATTACGTCCATCTTGTATCTCTTAGGAAAGAGAGACTTAAATGTGTCATCGTTGCTTCCTATCTAAAGAGTTGTAATATTTATTAATTTACTAAGGACCGCCCGCGGTGTTCCCTGCCTCCATTTCCGTAAAATTGAATTTAGATCCGTGTTAACAACGTGCTTACCTATTGATCTTAACATAATGTATGGCCGACGAAGATAATAACTCTTATTTAAGTAAAAGTGTGAGAATTTGTCAGGTTTATTTTATTTTATTAAAAATCAACATACTAACATAAGTTCAGAATTTCTATTATATATTTTGGCATTGGTGATAAACTTGTTACTTCATTTGTTAAATTTTATAGACTCGCGGTATTACTTCTTTTCATAATAGGTTTATTTGTAATATTTGAAGTTACAACATTTTTATATTTTGTTGTTGTCACATAATAAAATCTTGGTTTGTCTTTTAAGTCTGTACATATTACTAGTAATCGTGCAGTCCAAATTTATTGGAAATACCAATGTCTTTTGAAGCGTTACTTTTTTTATTTTAATGGTAAAATTCATGTTTTATCTTGACAGGTATGTTATTCTAAACCTCTACAAAACCTGACAAACAATCTTCTGTTTATCTATTCAAGATAAAATTGAATGCAATTTTTTTTCGCTCACGTTCATCCCAGCGGGATCGGTAACAAAATGCCTTTCTCGTATTACAAACTGAGATAACGTGATATCTGATAACAGCGTTTTCGGTTCGAGTCATTATATTAACAAGAGAAATGGTATGTTCAACAAACAACAGGTAAAGTTGTGAGGGTGAAGTAGATTATTTAAATTAAAAATTAATTGTTGTCTTCTGAACATGTTCACTGCTTAAAACAATTAGTAAACAAGATGCGAGATACTCTTTAAGATAATCTAAATTAAATCTCCTGAGTGCCCTCTATTTAGAATTTCATGCATTGATGGATTGATTGCTGTGTTATTATAGACTTTCCAATTTGAATGAGAAATAAAATATTTATATTTGCATGTTATAACCGTTTCCTTGAAACTTCTCTACCTGCGATTCGCAGTGCCGGAAGGTTTATTACAGTTGCTAAATTGTACAAAAAGAAATAAAGGGAACATTTGAATTTTATATAACTCAAATTGACCCTGCACCATCTTAGAACCCCAATGGGTTCTTTTAATTGTTCCTTAACGACCATGTAATTGTGTTTATAAAGATTTGTTTGGCCAATAAAGAGGAAAGCTCATCGTTATTATTGTTGATTTACGATCGTTCGATTTCGAATGGGCGGGGCTTGTGATCGGGATAATGAAATTGGAATCGTTCGACGATGTTTGCTTCATGTTATAAAGTTGAATGTGGTTATCCTTTTTGTGATATGGAATCTAATCTGTTTTGTATAGATTAGATAACAAGGTTACAATTACCGGGTGAGACTTTCGATTTCTAATGTTTGTACTACTACTAAAACGTTAACAATAAGACATGATGAGTTTATTAAGTGATGATGATGATTTGACGAAACAAATCTGTATTGAATTTGTAAGCAACTTAACTGAAATATATTTATATTTTCAGTTACAACTGATAGCATTTATAATAAAACGTGTACATAAGAACAGTTAAGGACGTGTAATCATTTCCATCCTAGTTCGGAGTTGTGTAACATCTTTCGTTTCTTTTATTCGCGATGTTTCTAGCATAGACGATATACGACACGTGGAAAAAATATTTCCAAACATGCGTCTAAAATTTCGGTTGCACGCGCTATTAACGCAAAGTCGACAGTGGGAGTGTCGTTGCGGAAAGCAATTTAAATCCTGATTTATTCCGGCATGTTGCTTCGCCTCCGTTGACATCTCACAGTCTAATTAAGACAGAGAATCCTCAAATGATTTATGCATGTCTAAATTTTAGTCCGGTTTGATTGATCAATTAGCTCACATGCTATCGAAGCACTGTAATTAGGTATGTTGTGGAACTGGTGTTTTAGCATTCAGCAAATGTGATATATCTGGTACTGTTGGATACGTAATCCGTTATTGCAATGTTTCTAATGCTAACATGGTTTTTCAATCTACATTCGGTTTCTCAATGTTCCATCGGTCGGTCACATCAGTCCCAATATTAATAGACCTTTGGTAAATGTTAATTGTTTCAAAGAACTTTTCGTATGACTGCATTCCTATATCCTTGGTGAATCTTGAGTCTAAATGAATTAAGTAGTCTTAAAAACATACAGAATTTCAGTCAAGCCGTTTAGCAAACGTAAGAAATTTACAGGTATACATAAAGGCAATCAAACGCCACAATTGATTTGAGCAATCGGTTCGGCTCGTTCGTTACGCTCGCTTGTTACACAGTGAAACGAAGCGCGACCCAGAGATTTTGGTTTATTGTTGTTTTTTTTGTCGCCTTTCAATGGGTGTGCTAACTTCTCGAATGTGTCGACCGGCGCCAACGCGCTGCAACCCGAGATGACGGCGCGCCTCATTTGAACCGTCCTTCGATGTTTGTGGGTGTCGAACACACGACCGACAAATGTTTTTTCTATTTTACTTTTGAATGTGACTCTAGCTTTATGAATGTCGATTTTATTGTTTTATTGTGACTCGGTTAGGACTTTACAATTTTGTTAGGTTTTAATTTTCGGAAAAGACGTTGTCCTTAATATTTATTTTAATAAATGCTCGGTATACTTTAAACTTTCCACCGAATTGGTCGACTGATTTAACAAAAAGGCACGTAGTAAAGAAAAGAAAAATATCTGCGCTCGTTAGCTCGTACGCAGAGCAAGAAAGACCCCGATGCTTCATAATGAAATAAATTGTATTGTTTTAAAAACTAAATTTTCTGAAAGAGTTAAAGTATTCTATAACATAAAATTCAAATTAGAATTTACTAAGAAGAATTAAAAAGCCGTTGCAGTTTCTGTTCATAGGAATTGCAGATGTAAACTAGTGATTTCAATAAAAGAGGGTGTATGTATATATGGGAGAGTACGATGTCTTTATTACTTACAGATTTATAATATAGGAATTATATGTTCCAAATTTCGGTAATTGTAGCAATTTATAGAATTCTTAATATAACATTCGTAGTAATTAATATATTGTTAAGATAAATTCTACGATGTGTGTTTTGAAAGTTCTGGAAGGAGTTACTTTATTGGTTTCGTTGTGTATGATTTTAGAATGCGTAACTTAATTATTTACCAAACTATTGATGTTATACGTATCAATATACGTTCTTTTATTTCTGTTCAGTTTAAAGTCACAAAACAATATATTTCAATACGGGAATTCTATACAAACTGATTCCCAGGCGAGGTTTGTAGGCGTCGACTTTGCATTATGGGTTCTTTCTGGGATCAGGATTAAAATCGTTTTCGCTGTGTACGGTTTGAAGGATTCCAATAAGATACTCGTATGTATTGACAAACGTTAATGTTGTATTGAGAACCAACAGATATACTGACAACCAGAACCGCAGATAGAAATTTAAAGCATCATCGTTACTAATCAAATAATTAATCATTATTGTAGCATTAATAAAAATCGATATTAGTTTTCTCTAATTAAAAAAAAATATATATTGGAAAGATTTTGAAAATTAAGCTATGTCTATACGTAATATTCTGGCGAATAGAGAATCGTTATATGCTTATTAAATAGCTCCTTGATGCAGGTTATACAAAATCTGTACTGGTGAGTAATTGGTAACCATTTAAGACTCTGTGTGCAGCAATAAGTCCATAGGTTTATCCTCAGCTGTTATAAAACCTTTGTTACCTCTTCCTTTTTAATTAGCCTCGATGAATACGTCGTAGATAGTAATCACATTTTATGCGCGCAGTAATAAAGTTGAATTCCTAGCTTTTTCTTGTCTTCTCTGTGGTGAATCCAATACCTTGTATCGATTAACTTTAAGATCCAGTTCTTGTAAAAGATTAACTTCTTAATCATATTAACAATTTAGATTTTTAACTAGAAATCGCTAGTACATTTAATTGTTATCGTTTTCTTAATGTCCACTATAAGTTTATCTGTTGTAGAACAATCAAATGGTACATTACGCAATGCTAAGACGGGGGGTCTCGTACAAACACGGCTTAGGCGCAGCATAAGGCACTTATGACTGCAAGTCACTCCCACAATAAGTGATTTCGAACACGGTGACGTTGCATTATTGTAATGATTGTTTGTTTAGTGGTTCTACCTTACTCGTGTATCAACCTAATCATATATGCCCATAGTTTTGTTTTTATACCAGACGTTTCATTATAGAGTTCATGGGCGTTATGTTGGCCACAATCAAATTTGAAAGGAGACAGGTTAGCGTTCTCACTGCTCTGATAATTTGATTCTGGCGCCAACGCTGTAGGTGTTGGCACTGTTCGACCTGTCCGCTTGAAGTTTTTATTATTGTTGGTAGATATTGCTTCATTTATGAGATTTAAGGGTTGCTTGATTATTTCAATTTTATCGTCGCGTAGATGAATGACTTAATTAGATATTCTGATAAGATTGTTGGCGTCAATGCTTTATTTTTAATTCTAAATAGATTTCAATCATACATGACGAACTCTGTTACCCTGTCTAGTTAGGAGAGGACGGGCAGTTGGAATACCAAGGTGCTAAACTATAAGTTACCTAGTTAGTCATATTTGAATGGAACGGTCGTTTATTAGTTCAGGATTATTTCATTCGTACGCGTAATGTAAAAAGGTAGTGTTTTAAAGAAGAATTAAAAATAGAAAAAAAGGTATTGCTGAAAAGTTACATTTTAGGTATATACCAGGTCTCAAATATTCAAATTCCTACCTACGGACTTTTATAAAGAACATTGCGCCCAACATTGCTTTTTCTGAATAAAAAGAGAACGTATTTTAAAGCTAAAATTTATGTTTTTTCGAAAGGACGTAGACATGTGGATGTAACGCTTTCGGCCTTCAGCTTCGGGCCGAGCGTGTTTGTCGGTTAGAAAGGGGGATAAATACTGTACCGGCTGACTTTTAGATTTGTTCCTCGAACGAATTAGCGCTTTGGTCCTATTCGAATTCTATTGGAATGTGTGTTTAATCGATTTGCGGTTTGTTTTGCGTCGGACTTATTTATTTTATTATAATCTTATAATAAACTAGTTTTCATCATGTCTACTTTTATTCTTTTCGTCTAGTTAATTTCTTCCATTCTAATAATTTAATTTTATCGTTCCTTGCGAGATCTTTCTGACTTAATATACTTTTCGTCAGTCTAAAATAAGTAAGTGACGTAATGCCATATAGCTGGGTGTTAGAAGAGGTGAAAGTATGGTCGGTATCTTCTTCATGACCCCTATAGATCTCAGTCCTCTGAACAGTAAAAAAAGCGTTTACATGCAATTTTGGAATTGCGTCTTCGTATTTGCATGCATGCATATTGTCTCATAGTGTCTTCGATTTGGTATTATGAATTATTCCATGCCAAATATTCAATGTTTACCTTGTTAGAATGTAGTAGTGTGTATTGTTAGAAATACACGGCAATGAAACAAGTTATTATATTTTTTCTTTTTATTGGTATTTATCATTCTTCTTGGTTATTTTTGGTTCTTTTTATTCTTCTTTTTGTTCTTTGTTATTCTTCGTATTTGGATTAATTGTTGTATTTTTATGTAATTATAGGAGTTAAAATTATAAGAAAGATAACGCTGTTTGGTTTATTGTACACCTATCTCAAAATTCCGTCGAAGTGTTAATCGCAACATACCATCAGGTGGTATCGTAGTCAAGCGGTAACTTATGTATAGTAACAAAATAATTTAAAAAAATAATAATTTACTGCAAAATTCTTAAACGTTATACAATAACTTCCGTGCGCAAATACCTAATTGATACACCTCGATGACCAAAATCCCCAAAGAAGTACTGTAAAATATTGAGCGGATAGCATTTATATATCTCTGTCGTAGTGTTGCCTGTATATATTAAAATCGCTATGTATATTCAAACATTTATGGACGACAGTGTGAACGGGGTTCGGTTTGTTATTGCGAAACACGAAAGCATACTGATTGAAATTCACCACCAAAAGGACAATGAGGGGGACGATCCGTCAGTCGAATTTGATTACTGAAGATCGTATGACAAACCTGCCATGCACGACCAATACGAATAAGCTCCGTATTGACGATTCCGTTGTCGAATGCGATTGTTTGTTATTCCCAGTATGGGATGTAGGTGTGCAAATATTTTAAAGTTGACTAGTGGTTTATTAATGTGTTTTTCGACAGCACCGTTTTTTGAGCCTCTGTGTATCTGATGCATATTTTTTCTATAACTTCACTACACATGGAAGTAGTCGTACTATTTTTTAAACTCTTTAACTATAGCTTTAGTAGGTTATGGTATTCCTATCATTATTAATTACATAATTCAAATAGTATGAATAGAAATAAAATAATTTGAATTCCCTTTTAAACTGGTCCGCTGCTCGATCGTACGTAATGTTAAACATTAAAACTAAAGACTATGTACTTGGCCTGCACTTAATTAACAATCAATGAACTGGGCCATAAGTTGTCTAATAGAGTCCTAGATCTCTACCAAATTGCCTTAATGGGGTTGGGGGAGGGGTTACTGGCAACTAAGGTATTGGAATTTTATGAAGCCCTAAGACCTCCGGCAAGCTTTGTTGGCTGCCATATGACGATCACAATAGGATTTGACGGCTTTCCGTGCCCTCTGAATCTATATGGCCTCGAATTTTTTTTGCAACGAAAGGAATTTATGAAAGATAGACAATTCAAGAAGAGCTCAAACTCAGAAGAGCGCAAACCGGCTCAGTGCATAATTTTATAAAATTAAAGCAACTACAAAGACGCGCAATTTTTATGATTATGTATATATTACAATGCGACTCAATAAAATCGTGTCTAAAAACCACAAAATTCATTGGTAAAATAAAACGCGCCCATGGATTGTTAATTCCATTCTATTTGCTTTTCTGTATCATTACGAACACATAAATCAACCCTTGCGTGTGTTTTTCCAACACGGACACTTTCGCGTAGCGGCATTAAGCGTCGAATTTTAATTTACCAAAACTGGAGCTATCGTACCTACGTCGGGGAGATGGGTGCGCAATTTACGAAATTCGGTAGGGGACGGGAGCAACCTTTACCATGGCACATTAATTAACCGTGGGGAATCTACATACGGCGCCACGTACACTGCGCCCACTGGTGGCAAGAGACTAGATTTACGACTCGTTCGACCACCATCTATCCGATAAACTAATTGCAGCCCCGAGCTATTGTTTCTAAACACTAGGCAGAAATAGAGCTCCCAGCTATTCCCCGATTGTCTAACAGGGACAATCGTGCGATTGTTCCATGATGCAATGGTCTTACTCTATGCGCATCCTATGACAAATGGTTTTCGCGTTCGTCTATTCAATCGCATCCGTTTCACAGTAAATGGAAATTCGGCCAGTGTTGCCCGTTCAATCGGATTTGTGTCAGCGTACGTATTCTATATTACCACTTACCATCCACCTCCATTAGAAAATTTAAGTGACCGTTCTTTGAATTTTAGATTGCTCTAATTAGATCTGTATTGTTAAGAACATGACAAAAAGAGTGTGGTTACTTTGGCCTTAGCCGCGGAAGTGGATAGATCATATAAAATATATATAAAAAATGTGTTAGGTTATGTCCAAAACTGTAATTGAGACTGTTTTAGTAAATGAAATACATATGTTGACCAATGAAAAACACATTCTATGATATTATCACAAATGTACTGTGAAACGGAATGTACGGAACAAACCTATAATATTCGACAAGACTCGTTCATACGTGAGTGATATTTCTGCAGGGACATGACAGGCTGTAAACATTGACAGTTAATGAATTTCTTTTTTTTTTTTTATGAAAATTAACGGGCTAAATTGATGGAAGATCATGATTTCACATGGAAAGAACGATGAAGATGTTTCTACAAATGTCTTCGTGTAACCTACTTTAACATCAGATCTTATGATTCTAAGCATCTGAACGTGAAACAGAATAAGATTTAAATGTACCATTGGCTTTGAACGAAATAATATATTGGAATATTAAGATAAGGTAATAGGACTACAAGTTTTAGCGGAAAGGTTAAAAATTATCAATTCAAGTTTTGGTTACTCTCCTTCATGTATTTTATCATGATTAATATTGTCTATATCTAATGTTGAACTGGTATTGTGTACGTAAATGACTATACGAAAAAAGCTACGTGCAAACTCAGAAAAGTTTGTTTTATCAACAATAAAGCCGGCTCTCTTTCATTGGCTAGTCGTGATATTAAAGCTTCAGTGACTTGTACGCCAGAGGCATAGGGTATGTTTCGGTGAACCACGACTATTTTAGCGTAAACTTCGTTTAAGCTTCTCCATTGTTTCAGAATATCGATGGATTTGTGTGTATGAAGAACTAACTTCGCCAATTAAAAATGTAGTCGAATTTTGACTAAAGTTGTTTGTTATTGTATAAATGTTTTACTAGATTGTTACAGGATAATATATGACTTTTTTTATTTATTTGTTTATTGTTATACAATTACACATGAAATCACGTTGCTATTTTCTTAAAATAAGCGTTTGTTAGTTGATTTTGAACGATGATTTAGATAGAAAAATTTTAGGTCCGAACCCATCCGCTGATTTAAAATTATTTAGATGTCGAAATTATAAAATTTTTATTCAATGTTTACTCTAGAAATTTCTTCAAAAAATCTCCATAATATTTTTATATGTCTGAATTTAGGCATACGCACTAAGCCATCATGTTTTGAAAGGAAAAGGAGACTCCTCAACAGTAAAAGGACAGTTAAAATTCTTAAAAATATATGCCATCATTATGACATTTGCCATGGCAAAACTCCTATGAGTTACTCTAAAGAGATACGTCCTTTCTGTTTTCTGTCGTCGATATATAGATACATTGACTATGTACAGATAAATATATAACAAGCTAAATACATCAAAGTTTCTGTATTTTCCAATGTGGTTATATATAAAATGTTAATCGAAATTTGAAATGGTAAAGTTGTAGTGTATATTTCCATATATCCGAATATCGTTCGCTGTCGTGGCGCCGCCGGCATACATGGCCACGCTTTTGTACCGAGTTTGTACTGACGAAGTATCAGCTTTGTTTCATGTGTATGTCGCATATTCTGGGAAATTGGAATATTATTTTGAAATTTTGGTTTCTACGAATTACTGTAATGTTTGTATCATCTTGTACAGTTGTAGGTAAATGTGGCTATGAAGTTGGTATTTCATTTCGCATTCAGTCAATAATGTTTCAAAAGTTATCTTTTTAATATTTTGAAATGTAACACCAGGTATATCTACTATTCGTATTATTCTAAGATAAAATTGAACAAAAAAACCTATTATTTTTGTCTCGTCTTGTCGTTCTAAATGTGCTCGCAGTTGACACGTGTTTTTTGGGAGCGTTCTTACCAGTTAATCCTTGCAAATGGCACAGGCGTCAACGTGTCTGAATTCACTTTCATCTTAATATATACTTAACCGAACTAAATACGTAGGTATGTTCCGCGACAAAAATAATTATAACCAAACTGTAGGCAGAGCGAGAGAATCTCCGCTAAGCCACTACAATTCGTTTGCGGCAGCAATGAGCGGCTTGTAAATCAAAGGGATTCTAACATAATTAAGCTCATAATTAATGTAAAGACTCCTTTATTTATACGCCCTGTCATTCTTAAAATTGCTCCCGTTTTGATAAGACGCCCCTAAGAGAACGTGATTAACACATGTAACACGTTAATGGACGTAGATAATGGAACTCAAAATGGATTCGGAACGCGCCTCGCGAGATAATAATTCGGAATGCTATTTGATTTACTGTAACAATAAAAACTACAGCTAGCCATGTAAAATATGACTTTGATGCTCAAAAATTATCATTGGAGAAATATGTTTCCTCCGAATCATAATCACAACCTCCCCGGTAGACAGGAAACGCATGCGTTATAAAAGCGAAAGAAGATGTTCTTCGCCTGATTTACGGTTCGCTTATGATATAATTTTTCGTAAATAGTGTAATGACAAGCCGATGCCGTTCCTCATCAGAACCCCGGCTCGTCACCGTCGCCCCTGAGTTATGCGGGCCACCGCCGCGGGATCGACTAGCTCCCTATTAATTTGTTTATATTAGTGACGTTCACTTGCGCAGTCAATCACGATTGTCGTCAACCGCCCGATAAACGATTTGTTTTCGAAAGATCTTAACCGTGTTTCGGTTATTTCTGTACAATTGAAGCTTTTAAATTTAGTGTCACCGCAACTCTCCCGAGACGCTCCAAACATTTGTCTTGGAATATTTATCGTCGCGGCACGCGGAGTATATCATCCAGTCGCTATTGTGGTAATCGATCAGAAGCCGGGCCCGCGCGGCTAAATTGATTATTTATTCAGGCTTAGTTAAATCTCCGGAGCGGTCGCGTTTATATTTGTAGACTTAAGGAGCAGGAAACTGTTAAATGCTTATTAAAAACGTAATTGCGGTGTGTCGACTTTAAACATTTGTCGTTCCGCTGGTTTTATGATCGGCCGTTTTGTGTATTTTCTCCAATAAAATCATTATCGCTTGCGTTGTTGTGGATGTTGAATAAATAAAATTATTTTGTATTATTTGGATGTCAGTCTTTTATTCGGCTGATAGGGAAGAATGGAATCCGATCTCTTATAAATTGGATTATGTATGGAAAGATTGATTCTAATTATTAGACACGGTAAAATAATTTTATTTCTTTTAGATAATCAAACAAAAGCTGTAATAATATCCTCTCCCTTATGCTCCCGTGCTAGGGTGCTTCGAATGCTAATTTATTAGATAAGTGTGTGAATGGTAACCACTTGAATATCCTATCTTATTAGTAAGTACCGCACTTAGCAGAGCAACAATAGGAGACTACAGACTGGGACAATACAACAACACTAATGAGCAACGGCGGAGTTTGCAACGGGATTATTATGGGGCCATTTTACACAAAATGCTACATACTCGATTCAAAGTTCAGTAGAATTGTCCCTTTGTAATAATTATATTAGGTACTCGAAGGTATTTCGTGTACAACAGATCGCGAGGGCCGCGGCCTCATGACCTCCCGGGGCAACCGGGGATGAACACGCCGCACTCGAGTGAAAATATAAAGCATGTTCATTATTTTGAGGCTAATTGGGTGAGGCCGCTTGCAGCGAAGTAGGTGCGAGACCGCCGCCCGCCCACGGCATCGCCGAATTCGAGAGCAGTATATTGCCCTCATTAGGCTACATATATGTTGGTATATGTTAGTATAGACAGCGTTTCTGCATTAAACTGAAGCACATTTGCTTTGTTAGATATATCCGAACATGGTTGCGTATTGTTATTTGAACACTGAAATAAATTGGTTGATTGGGCGGTAGATACAGAAATATTGCAACTTAGGTATAAGCTTTTGTTATAGTATGCAAGTAAGGTTTTTGTTATTGTGTTTTATAGGTAAAGTTATGACTAAAATATAATTGCGCTGCAATAAAATTTGTATAGCAGTATCTATTGTATTATTACGCTAAACGAGGGTACTTTAAAATAGCTTGCGGCTGATCCATAATTATCATCAGTGAAAGTCGCACCAATAGATTTTTTGCGTTTGAACGGCCATTGTTTTGACGATAACATATCTACGCAATTAATTGTATTAGGAACATTTATATTGATACTCTGTTTTAAAAGATTTTATTTTATTTTGCCTTGTTGCCTCAACTACGTTGACAATGCAATTACATAATCTAATTTGCAACATAGAAATAAAATTCATTGATAAACAAAATAATATTGGCGCTAAGTAATTCCTCGGGGCTATTAACCATCGTGTTTAGGTGTAAAATGTTCTATGAATCCCTAATTCTGAAAGTTATTCTGATCGCGGAATTATATTTAAATTTCCACTCTTCGTGAACCCTTTCAGTATTTTCGCTTTCTTTTAAATAATACTCTGAGTAAATAGATGAGCAAGTTTAAAGAGAATTTATTCTCGTTTTTGATGATCCCGCCCGAGGCGTATACATTATTGTAAAACTTTTATATTCTGTTGCAGATTGAACGTTGTTTCAGTGAAAAACTTCTCTATAGGATAAAATACAAAAGAAGTTCACTTAGTACCTACAACCCCTTTGATTACTCCTTGGCATAAAAACTTTTAATTAATCAAATTCAAAAGGACCAATGTCTGAGATTTAGCTCAAGTTTACAGTAACAACTTTGGTTCAATATTTTGTCCCTAAAATTGTTTGCTGAGTACAATTTGAGCAGCATAGTTGTAGGCTAATATTCAGTAGGTGCTTATATAAAGGTTAACGCATAACATACATATAGTTACTGTGCCTAATGTAAAAGAAAATTTCTCGCTGAAGATGAGATAGTCAAAGACCTTTAGAATAAGATCCTTATGTGAGCAGGTATTTTATAAGTACTTGTTACAAGACAGACACATTTATGTTTTCACGGTTTCATTTGCTAGTGTCGGTTGAAAGGGATCTCAATGCAAAGCTTTTTCGATTCGTACGTGCATATATTTTCATTTGACAAAATATTAAAAACAATAGGAAATGATGTACCTTTTTACGCCATTTTTTAAATGGACGACTGAATATTGGACCTGGATTATAAGATTTTTTTATTAGTAAGAAGCACGTGGCGAATATAACCGTAATCCACACTAAATATGTACGTAAGTCAGCGCTCCACTTTTTAGATCTATAGTTGTTGCCCGGTGCACACGCTGTTTCGGCGGAGAATTACCTACTTTTATTTTCAGTGATTTATTATAATTAATTGATAACAAAAATAGTAAAATCTAACTAAATAGTGTAGTAGATTCGTATATCTCATACATATTTATAAATACTTTATACTGGAATCACGAATAAGTATCACAATATTAAAAATATATATAATCTTCCATTCGATTTAAACAATGCAAACAATTATGCTTTCAAATCGATAAGGCCTGTAGTTTGAAATTAAGTCACAGTTGTTATATTAGCTTTTGCCGATTTGGACTCTAACTCAAGAGTTGGTAAGGTCCGGGCGAGGCAGTCCAACCCAAGGTGGGCGATAGTTAATCACTATTCGCATCTGTGATGAAGTGTGGCTCGATTGTAATTACTTCGCGTGTTGATTTAAGCTTTATCAAGAGTTAGAGGGTTCCGTGGTCGGCCCGGCCGCAATATTGAATTTATCCCTCTAGAGATACTTTATACAATTACCAGGAGAGTCGCTGCCACGGAAACCTATTAAAATATTGGAGATAAGATCAATTTTTTAGTGTGGACGAGGTGGGCCGGCCGCTTTATAAACAAGAATCGGTTGCCCGCTACTTCAACATCTCCTCTCGTTTATAATTTTTGTATCTACAATTGCTTCTAATTGCGTACCGCCACGAACATTCAATTCTATATTGTTTGTAATTATTTTAGGACGTTTGATTTTATTTGTAATTTGATCTTTAATTGGCTTCTGATTATGAATGCATCTTTTTTGTAATCTCGTTAGGCCGACTCTGTCGGGCGAATGGTATTTAATTCGGGTGAAAGTATTCGCGTGTTTGTTTTTCTTAATGTACTAATAATAAACGTTTAATGTTATGCAATAACGTGTAATTGAGTATGCAATTATTTGTGTTAATAGTTTGGGATATAATTGTATGCGGTTGCGTGAATGGGTAGGGTACTATATTCTTTTGCGATGAGGCTATAAACGCTAAACGGCTGGGAGGTGGCCAGACGGAGTGACTAACTGCCCGGGGCCACCATCTGCGTAATATACGACATCGGCTGAATATAGTTTTTAATTAGGATCTGCCTACCGACCCGACGAGGCCTCTATTTGTTTAACCGAATGCAAAGACAAGCGAGATGAAAAAGATAACTGGTATCACGGATGCCCGACTCGGGAGTTTTATTTGCGAATCAGCCGTTAGAAAGATTTACGGTCAGCTGCCACGGTACGGGTTAAGTGGCACAATCAATTGACTAAATAGACGTACGAATAAGTACAGATGGGGTAACCGAGCCCCTCACAATTTTCTCTGCCATTTTGTGTGGTTAATTGAATGTTTTGTTTAACAATACCTTTAGAACGCTTAATACTAGATCGGCTGTTTCTATTAAATAAAATCTATTAACCTGAATTTTACATTTTTTTACAAAGATATGTTAGTTACATGTCTTTATAATACTGGTACTTGCATCGAAGTTGTTGTTGTATTTAAAAAGTCGTTTTTCTAATCAAGTCGGTTTTGGATTTTTTTTGGAAATGTGAACTGATTAATAATAACTCTATGATTTTAGCGCATTATAATGTATAATGTTGTTAATTATAGAGTACATGGTCTTGTAACACTGGAATATGATTTTTATCTCTAAAATGTTTACTTCCCAGCATTTTCCTGTTGCGCTTGTAATAGAGAAGTAACGAGCTTGTGTGCGTTTTAATAAGATTAATGATGTAGCTGTCATCGCAAATTAAAGTTCTCTTTAAGATTTTAATAAGGCCTTTGTCGAGTAAAAGTTTTGGAATTATGTAAATTGCCAAGTTTGAAGCGAGTCAGCAAGTTAGCCTCGGATGATGTACGATTATACAGTGTCCCAGATTGAACTAGCAATTTAATGCTGTATTCTGTATTCAGTTTTATTGATAGAGTACCCTAAAGTAGGGTCGGGTTGGGATGCAGCGAATAGGCGATGTATCTCTTTAATGGTTGTGCGAATAACATCCGGACATTTGTGTCTCGTAAAAAGATGATTGCCTTTCTGCGTTTTTAATGTTGTTTCATACTACGTTATACGTAAATAACTTAATTAGTAGCATTTATTTAGCGATAAAAATAATCTTATTCTATTCATTAGTCTAATTGTATCATGTACTTTGTTTATTATCAATATTGTTTGGAATAATAGGTTTTAAGCTCCGTTCAAGTGACTTGTGTGTTTGTTTGTTCTGGTACTTCATGTTATGGCCTGCATCGTATTTGCACTGCCTTCGCTTATAAGGACTCCTACTGTCTCTTTACTGTTCCGTTTGATGGTTTGTCGGTTATTTCCATATGATCTACTATGATTTCCCAAAATTTCTACTACTGAAACGAAAGGTCGGGGTACCTGTCTACAATGTTTCCGATATCTATTTGGTCTAAAGTTAAAATCTAACTGATGTTAAGTATACAAACAAAACTTATCGTTGCTCAAAAGGCACAGATGAATTGATATCATTTTGTAAACGGCATTATTGATAAATTTCTAAAACGGATATCAATGATGGACTGTTACAATCAATAAAGCAGAAACTCGGTGGTTGTGCTGTGGGCGTCCCTGTGCCCAACGCCGCCGCGGGTCTAATCCGTAAGTTTCAATTATAGCGCCCCTACATTCGCTACCGCTGTTGAATTGGTCCGATGAATGAGCCGTTTTGCATATATGCCCGCCAGCTGTTTACAATAATCGATGATATGTTTTTACATTTTCAATTTATCGATATTCGTTTTTGGTCCGACAATTTATTTGTATCGATAATGCATCAAAGACTTCTGGTTGTTTTTATATCCCAGTGATGATAGGTTTATGATGTTGGGCGCTGATCGGGTGAATTTATTCTCTGTGTGCTAATTACACACTAATCATTGAATGAGCTCGGATTTGCCAGTGGTTCGGTGATTGCGGATACTTTGGTATATTATTTTTATTCAGAAATGTCACCCACTTTAAACTTCTTCATAAAAATTTGGTAGGAGTTTGTAGCTTAGATAATAAAACTATCGTGCGTCTAGAGAGGTGGTATGGTGATAAAACTTTAAGGTAGGACATTGCGGTTGTCAGACTCGTGGTATACCTTAAAGCTATTCCATCATTTTTGGTTTCAGTACTTTTTTTAGCACTATTTGTAGCTTCAAGAACTATAGTAAGAGACTATTCTCAACAACAGCTTCTTTTATCAATTCTTACCCTTTAACGTATCACCGTGCCCGCGCTCATACAATCTGGGTGATGTGTCGATTCTTAAAGAGGAAACCATCCAGTATAAACTGGACATGAATGGATTTCTTATTGTTTCCTGAATTGGGATTCTGATTTCTGTTTTTTTTACTTGTTGGGGTCCCATACGGTGTAACGTTAGCCGTGGAGGCATTGACTCCGGGTAGAAACAGTTTTTCACAGGCCGGTACGATAAGTGCATTTGCTTGTCGCAACACGGCGCGGCGCAGCGATCGCCTCCAGGCCGCCTCAATGACCGCGCACCTCCTTTATTTATATACGCCCTTCTGTAATTAACGATAGTAAAAAGAAATACATATATCTCTGATTTATACCATATCAACCTTTTTTCGTTTTCGGAAGAATCTGATTCCTTATCTCCCTTTGTTTCACGACGCGTTAGCGCTGGGTGTATTTTTAACTACTATAATATGTATAGTACTTTGTTATTCTCAGTTATTATATTATATAATGTCTTATTAAAGCTTCAATAAAATTAGATTATATGTATATTTTTTGTTACGACTTTATGATGGTGACCGCGAATTCATCTGCACTTTCGTATTGAACCATTTATGCAATATTATGTTACCTATTTTGCTTGCATTTACCTCATATAAACATGCACACAATGCCTGTCATAAAATTTCAAAAAATTATGGCTTAAATTGTGTCACGTTTGGGATACTTGATTAATTACATTACATTCACTCGCTCCGCTTCGGTATAGCTAAAGGCTGTACAAGCGATCCATCCATCCATCCATTAGGAAGGATATGTCTTTTGTATTTATGAAACCATCGACAGATTGTTTGTTCTAGTGGTTAATGAACCTGACTTCTACGCCATACGTCGTGGGTTTGATTCCCACCAAGGTCAAACATTTCTGTGATGGGCAGAAATGTTTGTTCTGTGTGTCTGGGTGTAAATATCTATATAATGTAATATAGTATGCATTTAAAAATATATACATATGTATGTTGTAACAGTTGTCTGATCCCCATAGTACAAGCTAACGCTTAGTTTGAGGTCAGGTGACCGTGTGTGAGTTGTCCAGAGACATTTATATATTATTTTAATTAAACCAGCACAATTATCCGCCTGAGCTTATCGCGCACAAAGGCACAGATAGACAGAAAAAACTGTAAAAATCGATGTTTCGGATTATACTCGTTATTATTATAGTCTGTGTACAGATTCGGTACAGACACAGTTACAGATTCATTATAAGTATTGATGATGTGTAACCATATGTAATTATGTGCTCCTGGTTTGGTACTCACACGTCACATGTGTTTCACCATTAACCCCTTAGCTTTTATTGTAGTTGTCTTATTATGAAGTATTTGTATCTTATTATTTATTGTGAGTGTGTGTGTTTCTGTGTTTATAGATTTGTTTGTACTCTAGAATGTCTACAATAATCTATATCTGTACTAATAATAAAACTGTAACGGGTTCTGTACATTAAGTACTTTTTGAGAAAGCAGGGAGACTTTGTTCTCAATATAGGGACCAAAACCTTTTTTTTGGATTTATTGTCTGTCTGTCTTTCAGTTTGTCTGTCTGTTCGATCTTCACGCAAAAACCACTGGACAGATTTTGATAAATCTTGGCATTGGCGTATTTGAAAACCCAAGAATGGTTATAGGATAGGTTTTATCCCAGGAAATGGTTTAGTTCCCATAGGATTACGGGTTAAAATTAGTTTGGTAACTCCGGAACCAATGGACCAATTTAGATGAAATTGAGTATGATTCTGGCTTATGTAAGGACAATTATTATAGGATACTCTTTATCCCAGAAAACTGCTTTGTTCCCGTCGGATTATAGGTTAAAATTAATACGGTATCTCTGAAACCAGTGGATACCTCTTCTTCCGAAGCAAAGCGGGGGCAATTTGTAGTTGAACAATAAAGAACTAATTGAAGTAACTTTAGAATTTGCTTACAATTTGCACAAAAAGCACTAAAAATATCTCAAGTATCTACAGTTTGTTAGATATATATATATATATTGTACAATTCAATTTTAAATTTAAGTTAAAATATAACTATGTACAAAACTTATTATTGTTTATTTTATTTTAAAACATCACTTCAGCTCTAATTCGCCATTCGAATTAATGTTCTGTAGTTTAAAAATACATATTTACAGACAGACACAAGAGTAACAATGTGTTTTTACTTCGTACATTCATCTCACTCCAACCCAGGAATTCTAGAAATAAATCATTGTTAAAATCAGAATTGATATTTGTCTTTATGATAAATCACCCACAAACGTGGCTGTCCGTGGAAGAAGTTAAATTGCACTGGAAATTTTTAAAACCCCTCCCGACATACCTAACGCGAAACGGATTAGCCGAATCCGAACTATAATGCTAATGCAAACAAATAGAATGGCGAGAGAACGAAACGAAAATTGAACGGTGCGTTGATAAAATAAGAGAATTTAGGAGTAGAACGTGAGGAATGAGACATCGACGCAAGAGTGCAGAGGCGTTGGAGCAGCTGACACCTGTCATCGCGCAATTTATTAGTCGCTCCGAAATAACAGAGTCACTGAACGTTCAAACAAAATGAAGCGACACAACGCTCTATTAAAGACATATCCTCGGGGTGCGCCGCTAACAGGCACGCAATTAAATTCACAGTCCTCGTCCTGTGTCCTGGCACACACGAAAAAATTACACACTCCGATAATGCAATTCTCCACAATGTTATTATCGAAATTTAATGCACAAATTAAAAACGCTATCGTTTTACGACTTCTGATGAACGGTTCCTTCGACTGTTGCCTTTTTTTCGTCCGCCGTATCTTAATCCGCGTCGACTTTGTTTACCTGTTATTCGATTTATCAAATTAAGTACAGAACGGCTTAATTGATTTCTGTTTATCGCTTTTTATCGGTTCGGTTGTATATTTGGACGTGTAACGGTGTTTCCGTTTCGAGAAAGAGTAATGCGGTCTTATTTGTCTGTGGTTTGATGTATGGTCTAGTTTCGAGTGGAAGCCACACGCAAAAGAGACGATAATATCTTTGACTGTATCGAGTTCGCTTCATTCTCATGCAGTGTTCTAACGCTTAGTATCTGTCGACGTATGTTTGCGTCACTGCGCCTGCAATGATAATAAATTGCCTCTTATTTTAGAAATCCTCATTCACCGCGCTCTCATATCCATAAGAAAGTATCATTTACACAGCCGAGTGCCGACACACATTTCTCGTAATGACATTGACATTCGATGACTAATTATTTACAGGCTTGTGATTGAGATTAATCGTTCATCTTTCGTATTATTTATTTTTATTATCTTCAAGATTCTCTTTTAATGTTATTCTTTGTTTTAAAGTAAGATAATTGTTAAGGAACTTCATATGTACAGAACTAAACCTCAAAATTATCTACCTTTAATTTATCTACATGTAATGTAATAGTATTTTGAAATTATAATTTTCATTTTCCTTCTTTATATGTATAATAATTACCTGTGTAATTGCGCTTCTGTTGTTTTATTACGTCCTCTCTTGTGCATTAGTGTATACATTTTCGTTGTTTTATCTTTGACCTCATGATTATCATGTACTTTTAATCCTTATTTAACCCCTTCCTAGTATGGAAAGAGTTTTTCGAAATAAAAGTTAACCTAGGATTTTTCGTAAACTGTACTCTATCTCTGGACCATTTTTCATGAAAATCGGTTCAATGGTCTATGTTTGAAAACGTAAAAGACATAAGCGGACAGAGATATTTGCAAAGGGATAATATTAGTAGGCATATATTTCTTGCGCGTTTCGTTGCTTCGTCTGTCTAATGAGAGTCTATAATCTGTGTCAGTTGAAGGTGGGCAGTGTAAAAACTAGTCTATCACTTGCTATGCATTTCTCCACCAATCTGTACTAGAGTATACATAAGACAGCCTTAGTTATGAGTGCCCCCGTGTCCAGTAGTAGGTCTGGGGGCCACACATAATCTTTATTTAACATACTGCATTATTGCTAAAGACCAGCGACCCGTCCTGACCCGCCTTCCTTCACACGGGTAGGCATTTTGTTTTTAATTGCGTAGGGAGCCGACCACACGTTACCGTGCTTTGGACCTGCCACACCGTAAATACAGTTTATGTTAGGGATAATGTAGTAAAATATAAATATTTCTTGTTTATAAACTTGTTGCAAGTCACGTCATAGACTCGCAAACAAGAAGGAAATTCTAATGACACTGGTTATTGAAACTACAAAATTGTGGACTATGACGTTTTTTATTGTATTACAATTTTTACTTTAGCTTTACCTAGTCGCGGTTTGTTTGTACACCTCAATTCATCAACCATGTGTCCACTCAATATAATTTTGGTACCTTTTTCAGAAAATTCTGAATGAAGACATTAAATATATCAGTGCTCTTTCTCCTACCGTATCAAAGTTCAAAAAGGACAAATAAATCAAACTTGAATTCCATTAGTATAGGCTGTCAAATGTCATGCTGTAAAATGTCATGTACATTTTATATACAGCTTTTTAGAATCATCGCTTTTCGCTAATATCCTCGATCATTAACACGCATCCCGTGCAATACCGTAGCCAAACATATTTATTGGCATAAACGTGAATTATCTGCCCCGAAGGCGGCGTGGGCTGCGCTTACTCAGTCATTACCCATCTCATCTTTGTACACGCATGAGCCATACCCGATGGGATATTAAGGTTATTACCAACGGCGAAATTGGCCGAGAGACCGCTGAGGAAGCTGCCCACCGATACCTATTAGCGGTATTACATATTTCATATGATCCACCGACGATCGACGATTATGGCTGCATTAAAACGCCGTCTCACAGACCGGCCATGGGAATATGCAGCGACCCTCGCGTTTATCTACGTTTTTTACAGTTTAGTAGGCAATTCGGCGATCGCGAGAGCGGTCGAGCTGCGTACATTATGGGAAGGGTGCGGATTCGACTCTTTTAATGGTCCATCATGATAGCCTTTTTGCGTGGCCTCGCTTGCCAGATAAATTGCTAATTGACGACAGCACGTTTCGCCAGTAAGCTGTAGGTGGTACATAATGGTGCATTAAGCGGTGCAACAGTCGTTTGCTGTTTTGAACACTTTCTTGCGTAGGATCGAAAAATATTAATAGAACTTTGTAAAAATAATTTATTTTTCTGATTCATTGCACTAAAATGACTAATTTTACCGATTTTAGTGCTTTTATTAAATACTAGCTTCCGCCCGCAACTTCATTCATGTGGAATTGTTACTTTGGGCTAACTCGCGTCTTCGTTTCTGTCATACATGATTTTTTCGAAACTTTAACCGTTTACGGAGCACACGCAGCGGCAGCTCTCAGTAGAAAAAAATCCCCCGATTTTTAAATATTCTTCCGCTCCTATTGGTCTTAGCGTAAGGATACATAGCCTATAGCCTTCCTTGAT